>CM053034.1:205312479-205419979 GCA_028564925.1 Lithobates sylvaticus | reverse complement strand
TGGTAGCAATGAAGTTAATTGTAAAACATAATAATAATAATAATAAAGTAAAAAAAAACAACAAAAACACAATAAAAAAAAATGTATTTATTTATTTTATAAGTCCCCTGCCCCCATGTACACGCTCATAAGAACAAATGCGTGAGACGTATAAAAACAACGATTGCACTGCACATGTTACCACACATTTCGCCACAAATGTCGGAATGAGAGCAATAATTCCCATGTATTTTTGACCTGTAGGGTCTTTTGAGACCCTTTCACACTCACACCGCCCGAGCGTTGGGGGTAAAGCGCCGCTAGTTTTAGCAGCGCTTTGTGGGTGGGAACGGGGCACTTTTAACCCCAAAGAAAGGGTTAAGAAGGTGTTAAAGGCGCCGTTGCCGAAGCACTTTGCAGGCGTTTCGGCAGCGCTGCCCATTGATTTCAATGGCCGGGGGCTGTTTAGGAGCGATGTATACACCACCCCAAAGACGCTGCTTGCAGGGCTTTTCTTCTCCTGTCCTGCAAGCGCACCGCCCCAGTGTAACAGCACTTTTCACACTGGGGAGGCTTGAGAGGCGCTTTTCAGGCACTTCACAGGCGCTATTTTTAGCACTAAAACGCCTGAAAAGCGCTATTTTTAGCGCTAAAACGCCTGAAAAGCGCATCGGTGTGAAAGGGGTCCAAAGCTCCACCCAGGGGCAAACTTCAGTACCCTAAAATAAATTGCCCCTATTTCACATACATGTGCATTTTTAAGGCTTGACATTTTGGGTATCTATTTACTCGCAACTTCATCTTTAATATGTTACAAAAAAATTGGGTAATATATTGTCTTTGTGTGCCCTAAAATTGACTTTTAGCGCATTTTTTTTTTTTTTTTTACTAAAAATGGGAGTTTGATAGCCATTGCGCTCATTCTGTGTGATATTAAAGTTTTGGAGGTTTAACTAATCTTCGAGCCTAAAATGTGCATTTCATCGTGTATAAAAACTGCAACAAATGTCTCTCTGGTAGACAAGTGGTTAAAAAATAATTAAAAGGGAATTTGCTATTCTGAGAGTGGAGGGGGGTGGGGGTTGGGATGAGATGGCGGAAAGAGGCTGAGGATGATGAAGGGTCTGATCTCAGCTTGTGAGTGTCTTTCCTGAGTGCCCATTTGAGGGCGGCCCTGTGGTTATGTGAGCCTCCTATCCGAGACCAGTGAGCTCCGACTTGTATGTCTTTTACTGCTCTGTATGAATAAGTAATAATTAAGCATGAACTGTCCCAGCGCCTCTTGGATTTATCCCTTTTAGAATAATTTCCACCTGTTCTGTTTTAAATGCCGCTTTGTGCATTGACACACCTCCTTAGACCCAGCCTGTCTGGACGGTTATGGTCACCTGCTGACTTGACATCATCCACAGGCAGCTTAACTCCTCAATGAGACGCAGAAGTTGAATCCAGTGCCATTTTAGCACAGTACAGAGGATGTTTTTCCAGTCTTTTTAGGAAGACAATTTTATTTTTTAAGCCCCGTCTCTGTAAAGTATTAACAATGAATGAGGGAACATGGAAGAAATGGGGAGGGTCTAGCTTGGACTGGACTAACGAGCGCTAAACAATAGACATGTGCAATTCGTTTAGTTCCAAATTAGTTTTTTAACAAATTTTGTTAATTCCGACATTTCCAAATTTAGAATTTTCAAATTTCCGAATTTCTGAATTTAGAATTTTCAAACTTTCGAATTTTCAAACTTCCGAATTTCGAATTTTCAAACTTCCGAATTTCGAATTTTCAAGTTTCCGAATCTCGAATTTTCAAACTTCCGAATCTCGAATTTTCAAACTTCCGAATCTCGCATTTTCAAACTTCCGAATCTCGCATTTTCAAACTTCCGAATCTCGAATTTTCAAACTTCCGAATCTCGAATTTTCAAACTTCCGAATCTCGCATTTTCAAACTTCCGAATCTCGCATTTTCAAACTTCCGAATCTCGAATTTTCAAACTTCCGAATTTGAAAATTTGGAAATTTGAAAATCTGAAAAAAGAAAGAGAAAATCAGTAAAATTTGAAATAATAACTAATTAATAATAACTATTAAATGATAGGTATTGGAATTTCCTTTTCAAATTTGGCTGTTAGTGAACATAACGAGTACGAATTTATCCGAAGTTACGAATTATCCGAAATAACGAATGCCGTGTCTAAAAGAATGGAATGTAATGATCTAATAATAATAAAACCTTTTTATTATTATTATTATTATTATTATTTATAATACAAATTATAAATTATAAAATACAAATTATAATACAAATTTATCTGAAGTTACGAATTATCCGAAATAACGAATGCCGTGTCTAAAAGAGTGGGGAACGTAATGATCTAATAATAATAAAACCTTTTTATTATTATTATTTATAATACAAATTCTAAATTATAAAATACAAATTATAATACAAATTTATCTGAAATAACGAATGCCGCATCTAAACAAATGGAATGGAACAAATTAATAATAAATAATAAAACCTTTTTATTATTTATTATTATTATTATTATTATTATTTATTATTAATTTGTTCCATTCCATTTGTTTCAAATTAATAATAAATAATAAAACCTTTTTATTTTATTATTATTTGTTCCATTCCATTTGTTTAAATGCGGCATTCGTTATTTCAGATAATTCGTAACTTCAGATATATCTTCACAAAGCCAAATTTGAAAGGAAATTGCAATACCTATAATTTAATAGTTAGTTATTAGTTAGAATTTTACAGATTTTCTTTCGTTTTTCAGAATTTTGAATTTCCGAATTTCCGAAATTCGAAAATTTTAAACTCCAAATTTTAGAATTTCCGAATAAAACGAACACATATTTTGTTAGTGCGCATGTCTACTAAACAGGAGGGGAGGGCAGAGGAAGATAACAAATCGCATTAGTAAACAGGTTGTAGTGACCCAAAACCATTACTAGATGTAAGCAGAGATTGCACAATGATAACCTGATATAATTCAATACAACAGAAAAATATAAGTAAGTGGGACAGAACCAGCCCCCCCTGTGCCCGGACCTCTTTACTCTACACGTGGCTGCCCTATAAATCCCTATAGCTGCCGGTATCCTTTATGACTGCAGTGATCCTGAGATCTGAGCTTGCAAAAATTGCATGTGAGTGTGTTTTGTGGTTCCGGCACTTCCCCACCTTTCTTTCATTGCAGCATGAGAGGGAGGTTGCAGAGCAGAGAATCATTACACTGTGTGCAGGGGCGGACTGACAACTCATGGGGCCCCCGGGCAATATGAGATTATGGGGCCACACAGTATACACAAACATGTATACACAAACATGTATACACAGACATGTTTCTATTGGCTGAGAAGGTACTGGAGAGGTGGGGCAGCCATAATCTCGGGATTTTTAGAACAAATGGAGGTCGGTAAGGGACATTTCAGAAACGGATGTAAATAAAAAAACACAGATTTTTACATACTGTCTCTGGTTTTACTGAGGCTGGAAACCCTGATGGGGCCCCCTAGTGGCCCGGGGCCCTCGGACAGTGCCCGAGGGGCTGAATGGTCAGTCCGCCCCTGACTGTGTGGTGATCTGGAAGCTCTCTGTGTTGTAAAAATGTATTTCCCAAATCTCTTCTCTGTTCTTCTTCTTCCAGGTGATGTGAGAAGCAAAAACCGAATTCACCCGCTTCCTCCATGGCGGCTGTGGTGTCCGAATCCCCCAGCCATGTCCTGGCAGAATTCGATTCTCTGGACCCTCTGCTGTCAGCGCTGCGATTGGATTCCAGCCGGCTGAAGGTGTGTGCAGCTCTCTGCCAAAATGTATTTAAATATTAGGAGATTTTCTTGTAAAAATAAAATATTAGGAGATTTTTTCCATACCCCTTTTTAGACTTACTGATGTAATCACTGGGTCTCTGTGCTTCTCTATGCTATGAGATTATCACACCCTCCGACCTCAGTACTCCTCTTAAAAACCCTCAGTCCTGCTGTGCCCATTATGAGGGGTTCTCACCATCTCTGTGCTGAGTTCCCGAGTCTGTACACCTGCTGTGCCCATTACGAGGGGTTCCCACCATCCCTGTGCTGAGTTCACGGGTCTGTACCCCTGCTGTGCCCATTATGAGGGGTTCCCACCATCCCTGTGCTGAGTTCCCGGGTCTGTACACCCGCTGTGCCCATTATGAGGGGTTCCCACCATCCCTGTGCTGATTTCCCAGGTCTGTACACCTGCTGTGCCCATTATGAGGGGTTCCCACCATCCCTGTGCTGAGTTCCCGGGTCTGTACACCTGCTGTGCCCATTATGAGGGGTGTCCCACCATCCCTGTGCTGAGTTCCTGGGTCTGCACACCTGCTGTGCCCATTGTGGAGGGTTCTCACCATCCCTGCTGGGTTTTGTATTTTATACTATGAAGAACCCAATACATAAAACATCGGGTGGCAGATTCACCGTAGGTGTATCCAAGACATGGGGTGACCTGGCCCATGCACCCCCCCCCCCCCTGTGCACCTGGACAGGAGGTCGGCTGGGGCGGCAGCATGTCAAGGAACCAAACCTTACAAGTAGCTGCTGAATGCCCGCTTCTTTTCCTCTCATTCAGCGGCTGCAGGAGGGAAATGGAGGGCATCGGTTCCTCTACATGCCACTTTTGCTGCCTCCCTACCCCTGTCCTGCTGCTCTATGCCCCTGTAAAAAAATAAAACAACAAAAAAAAAACTGACACCAGTGGCGGAAATACCAGGGTTGCCCTTGCGACTGGGCTCTGGCATTCCGCCACATTGGGGGGAGGGGGCCCCAAGAGAGCAGGAAGGTGTCCCACTGCGGAAATCCATAATAAAGGGTCCCATGATGGGAGTAAATGGTCCTGGGATCAGTGGGAAGGGCCCTGGTCGGGGGGCCCTTCATGATTTCTTGCACCGGGGCCCTGAAAGTTCTAGTTACGCTTTTGATCCGAGACGTATAATAAATCAGGGCCTGACTCCGCCCACCAGGCTTCAACTATCACCCAAATGCCACTTTTGTGTGGACTGACCCTTTAAGCCACTTGAACAGAAAGTGCTGTAATGTTCCTTTGAAGAAAAATATTAATTTCATTGTAAAAAAATAAAATAATTGTGTGTATGTATAATAGGGAGAGAGGGAGAGGGAGAGAGAGAGAGGGGGGAGGGCGGGGGGCGGGGAGGGGGGCGAGAGAGAGAGAGGGGGAGAGAGAGAGGGGGGGAGAGAGAGAGGGGGAGAGAGAGAGAGGAGAGAGAGAGAGGAGAGGAAGAGGGAGGGGGAGAGAGAGAGAGAGAGAGAGAGGGAGGGGAGGGAGGGGGAGAGAGAGAGAGAGAGGGGGGGGCGGCGTGGGGAGGGAGAGAGGGAGGGAGGGGAGAGAGGGATGGGGGGAGGAGGGGGAGGGAGGGGGAGAGGGAGAGAGAGAGAGGGGGAGGGAGAGAGGGAGGGAGGGGAGAGAGGGGATGGGGGGAGAGAGGGATGAGGGGGAGAGGGAGAGAGAGGGAGAGAGGGGGGAGGGGGAGAGAGGGGGAAAGGGGAGGGGGAGGGGGAGAGAGGGGGAAAGGGAGGGGGGAGGGGGAGAGGAGAGAGGGGAGAGAGGGAGAGGGGAGAGAGAGAGGAGGGAGAGAGGGGGGGGAGGGGGGGAGGAGAGAGAGAGGGGGGGAGAGGGGGGGAGAGAGAGGGGGAGGGGGAGAGAGAGGGAGGGGGGAGAGGGGGGGAGGGAGGGGGAGAGAGAGGGAGGGGGAGAGATAGGGGGAGAGGGGGGGGGGGGGGAGAGAGAGAGATAAAAATATCTCTCTCTAATTTAATATATATATCTATGTCTCTATCCCTATAGTCCAGTAACCTATCTGTATGTCTCTGTATGTGCAGTGTACCTGCCTGGCCGTGTCCCGGAGATGGTTGGCTCTCGGCAGTTCCGGAGGAGGTCTCAACCTCATCCAGAGAGATGGTTGGAAGCACAGGCTCATCCTCACACACAAGGTAAACCAATCCGAATACACTGAGCCTTGTTTAGTCATTGTGAAGACTTCGTATTATAAAGTTGATACTTTTTGATACTTTTTTTTTTTTATTCTGTCCACATAATATGTATCCATTTATCCATCTCCTTTTGCTTTGGCCCCAGGAAGGAGCGATTTCCAGGGTCGCCTGCTGCCCCCACGACGACGACTTTGTAGCTGTAGCAACCAGGTAGGAATTCCTATCCAAGTTTTGGATCTTATAGTTTTGGGTCAGATAAATGAGACCGAGGCTCATCCGTTAATCCCGAACACGCCCTCCGCAATATCCCAGAAAGACGTATATTGTACTACGCACATTATCCCTTTAAATGGGCTGTTATGCCCCCGCCTGGGGGAGGTCTGCATGCACTGTGGTTGGCTGTCACCTGATCAGAATCCAGTCCTGTCGGCTTTCGATCAGTACTACAAGTCCATGAGCTGTCTTTGACTGCTTAGTCTCTTTCCTGGATCGTGCGGCTCTCGGCGGTTTATTAAAACATAAAATAAAAAAGCAGCTTCAATCCATCCAGAGCTGTCCCATGCAGTACTACTTTTCAGCCACAAGATGTCCTCAGTCTTTCAGGTTGAATGACGGCAAGCATCATTCACCCGTTTCCTCTGAGTCCAGGCTGTCAGGAAGCCACCCCCAGCCTGTGGACAGGAAAGGAGACGCTGCACAGTGATGAGCTTCACGCCACAAAAGTGCACTCCAGATCTGTTCAGGGTGCGTTTCTGCATGCATGTTTTTAGACCCCTTTCAGACTAAAGGGCGTTTTGCAGGTGCTATAGCGTTAGAAATAGTGCCTGCAATCCGCCCTAAGACCCCTTTCACACCACACCGCCAATAGCGTCGGCGGTAAAAAGACGCCGCTATTATTAGCAGCGTTTTACTGTCGGATTTGCAGCGCATTTCGGCCGCTAGCTGCTGGCGGCCGAGAAAGGGTTAAAGCCCCCCGGCAAAACGCCACAATAGCGGCGTTTTGCCGGCGGTATTACAGCGCTGCCACATTGATTTCAATGGGGAGCAGCGCTGGAGGAGCGGTGAGTTCACCGCTCCAAAGAAGCTGCTGGCAGGACTTTTTGTGACGTCCTGCCAGCGCACCGCTGCAGTGTTAAAGCCCTCGGGCTTTCATACTGCAGACAATGGAGCAGCAGTTTGAGGGCCTATTGCAGGCGCTATTTCTAATGCGATAGCGCCTGCAAAACGCCCTCGGTGTGAAAGGGGTCTAAAAACAGCTGCACCATTGTGCCGGAGGGCTTTCACACTGCAGCAGTGCGCTGGCAGGACATCAGGAAAAGTCCTGCCAGCAGCTTCTTTGGAGCGGTGAACTCACCGATCCTCCAGCGCTGCTCCCCATTGAAATCAATGGGGCAGCGCTGTAATACCGCCGGCAAAACGCCATTTTAGCCGTGTTTTGCCAGGGGTTTTAACCCTTTCTCGGCTGCCAGCGGGGGTAAAAACACCCGCTAGCGGCCGAAATGCGCCTCAAATCCGACGGTAAAACGCTGCTAAAAATAGCGGCGTTTTACCACCGACGCTATGGGCGGTGTGGTGTGAAAGGGGTCTTTTTTACATTTTTGGTGCGTTACAGATGATTTTTTTTTTTTTTTTTTATTTATTTATTTTCTTTTTTTTTTTAACTGTACTGGGGTCCAGTCAGTAGAAACCCGGCCATTAGGGGCATCCGGGCACCGCCCCCTCTATCTACGCCACCGCCTATATGAATAATGGATAGATTCATGCATAGCATGAATCTATCCACAGCCGCCACCCCCACCCCCTATTCAGACGTCTGGCCCCTTTCAGGACAGGGTGTTTTATTTTGTTTATTTTAAGCACCTGATTAGAGCCGTAGGCTCGAATAGGCTTAAAAATAGGGTGGGCTTGGAGCGCACAGCATTGTGCCATTGAGCCCACCCAGTGATCCAGTGATCCCACTGATCCTCTATCCGGCCAATCAGAAGCAGGTCTGAGACCCGTTTTTCTGATTGGCCGAAAAAGAGATTGGCCGCTGAGGAGGGAGGAAACAGAAGCCACCAATGCCCGCGGAGAGCAGGGGAAGGGAAGCTGTCGCCGCTGCTGAGCGAGGGAAGCCACCGGTGAAGTGCTGCTTAGATGGGGTAAGTGCACCGAGACCCGCCCTGTGGTATAGTGGTACTGTTTGCCACCACTGGGTCCAGTGCATTTCTTATGTGCTGTTGATGTGTTCCAATGCATTTTACTGCGTTCCAGTACAATTCTGTGTAGGAAGAATGCAGCAGGTTCTCCTTCCTTTTTTATTTATTTATTTATTTATTTTTATTTTTTTTTCTGGAACCGGAACCCACTGGGACTGTAAGCACAGGTGTGAACTGTGCCATTGCTGTATTGGTTATTACAGGGATTCTTTCATTTCCATCTCATATATCTGCCTTGAGTCCAGCTTTTAAATGTAGTTTTTGGAGGTTTGTGTTGCCATGTCCGACTTATAGTAAATATGGGCCTGTCTGTGGTGCCTGTAGTATCCAATCACGATCAAAGAAAGCAAGGCCTGTTTGATACAAGAACTCCTGCTCTTTTAGTTGTTCTATATGGCTCCATGTGTTCTGATCATTGTCGGGTTTGGGCAGGGGCGGACTGACAACTCATGGGGCCCCCGGGCAATAGGAGATTATGGGGCCCCCAGGCAATCAGAGGTTATGGGGCCACACAGTATACAATCACACAGTATACACATACATGTATACACAGACACGTATACACAGACACGTTTCTATTGGCTGAGAAGGTACTGGAGAGGTGGGGCAGCTATTAGACATGTGCTCAACAGAAAAATTTGTTTATTTTTGTTTCATTTCTGTTCGTTTACGTTGATTCGTAAATTCGTAAGTCGTCGGTGTTCGTATTCGTAACGATTCGTATTTTCGTAAGAGTTATTTTTTTCGTTGATTTGTTTTTCTGTTAGTTTAATTTTCGTTTATTCGAAATTCGGACGCATTCGTATTTTCGTAGATTTAGTTACATTCGTACTTTCGTTAGATTGATTTATTCGTACTTTCGTAACATTGTTTTCGTAGATTCGTAATCGGAGCATAATTCATAATTTTATGTAATGTATAATGCTATTATTACATTGTAAGAGACACGGAAAATTACGAATCGAAAAAAAAAGTACAAATTTTTTTCGTTCAATCCATTCGAAGCACGTTAAGCAGCGCCATTGTAAGGGACACGGAAAATTACGAATCGAAAAAAAAAGTACAAATTTTTTTCGTTCAATCCATTCGAAGCACGTTAAGCAGCGCCATTGTAAGGGACACGGAAAATTACGAATCGAAAAAAAAGAAAAAAAGTTACGAATGTACGAATTTTTTCGTTCAATCCATTCGAGGCACGTTAAGCAGCGCCATTGTAAGGGACACGGAAAATTACCAATTCAACAACAAACAAAAAAAGTTACGAATTTTTTCGTTCATTTTGATTTTCGTTGTTCCTGTTTTCGTTTTTCGGATTTTCTTCTTTCGTACATTCGTTGTTTCTAATTTGGTTATTTCGGATTTTCGTTGTTTTTCGTATTCGTTCGATTCGAACGATTCGTTAAAATTTTTAGCGAATCGTTCGTTCATTCGTACGATAACGAATATAACGAAAAAAACCGAAACTAATTGCACATGTCTAGCAGCTATAATCTCGGGATTTTTAGACCAAAAGGATGTCGGTAAGAGACAGATGTAAAAAAAAACACAGATTTTTACATACTGTCCCTGGTTTTACTGAGGCTGGCAACCCTGATGGGGCCCCCTAGTGGCCCGGGAGCCCTCGGGAAGTGCCCGAGTGGCCGAATGGTCAGTCCACCCCTGGGTTTGGGTGGAGTTAATCTCCTCCTATTTATTTATTTTTTTCTGTAGTCAGGGAATTGTGGTGGTCTGGGAACTCAACCAGGAACGTCGCGGGAAGCCCGAGCGCATCTACGTCTCTTCCGAACACCGGGGCAGGAAGGTGACCGCCCTCTGCTGGGACACGTCGGTACTGCGGGTCTTTGTTGGGGATCACATGGGCAAAGTGTCGGCAATCAAACTGAACTCTTCCAAGCAAGGAAAGGTAGGCATGCATTACAAATAGTTAATTAACCTCTTATTGACCACCTAACACCTAATGGCTGTTTCCAATCTTCATAGAAGATTATGTAATAATGTAAAATAAAAATGTTACCCCTTTTTTTCTTTTGTTTACTGATTACCAAACCACAAAGGTCGTCACTTTCTGACTGGTAAAAGAAGTGGAAGGAGGTGGGTTAGGATTTACACCAAAGGCCTAAGGTTTTATATTGAGAAAGATAAGTTAATGATGAAAAATGCTGGTGAGGAACTGAGTAGGTAGCTGATTGTAAAGGATGGCCTTGTAAGACGACCCATTCAGTTTAACCACTTCCCGACCGCTCACTGTATATATACATCATTTTTTTGAAGAGGGATATCTCGGTAACGGCAGCAGCTGCTGCCACAACCGAGGTATCCCTCTTCACAGTGAGCGGTCCCCTTTCCGATAATGGTGGTCATCGCGGCGGATTCGCTGCGAGATCACCGTTATCGGCGGCAGGAGAGGTGCCCCCCCCCCCCCGCTCCCGCCGCTCTCCCGTGCCTTCCGCCGCTTACCGGAGCCGTCGGCAGCGGCGGAGGAAATCGGGTCCTCCTCCCTGCCTGTGTATAGAGTTGAGTGAGGCTAAGGTGGCCGCCACTCATCTCTATACCATAGGCGGGCGGAAGCGACGTCAAAATGTCACTTCCGCCAATTCATCTTAAAGTGGAATTTCCAAATGTCGTTTTTTTTTTTTTGCATTTAAGTCCAAATATGAGATGTGAGGACTTTTTGACCCCCAGATCTCATATTTAAGAGGACCTGTCATGCTTTTTTCTATTACAAGGAATGTTTACATTCCTTGTAATAGGAATAAAAGTGATCCATTTTTATTTTTTTTAAAAACAGTGTAAAAAATTATAAAATTAAGTAAAATAAATAAGAAAAAACTAAAATTTTATTTTAAAACACCCCGTCCCGACGAGCTCGCACGCAGAAGCGAACGCATAGGTGAGCAGCGCCCGCATATGAAAACGGTAGTCAAACCACACATGTGATGTATCGCCGCGATCGGTAGAGCGAGAGCAATAATTCTAGCCATAGACCTCCTCTCTAACTCAAAAAATGCAACCTGTAGAATTTTTTAAATGTCGCTTATGGAGATTTTTGAGGGTAAAAGTTTGACGCCATTCCACGAGCGGCCGCAATTTTGAAGCAGGACATGTTTGGTATCAATTTACTCGGCGTAACATTATCTTTCACAATCCCCCAAAAAATTGGGCTAATTTTACTGTTGTCTTATTTTTTTTATTCAAACATGTGACTTTTTTCCAAAAAAAGTGCGCTTTTAAGACCGCTGCGCAAATACGGTGTAAAGAAAAGTATTGCAACGACCGCCATGTTATTCTCTAGGGTGTTAAAAAAACAATATATAATGTTTGGGGGTTCTAAGTCATTTACTAGCAAAAAAAACATGTTTTAAACATGTAAACACCTAAAATCCAAAACGAGGCTGGTCTGGAAGTGGTTAAAATGGAAATTAAATGTGACCGCGTGTAATATGCTTATATCTTTTTGATGGTGCAACGATAACTGAGATATGTAAATGTTGCCATTCGAAATTGAAATGTTTGTACTTTGGAAGCTGTTTATTATGTTCAATAACAACACTTTTTTTCTCATTAAAAAAATAAAAATAAAAATAGAAATGAAAAACCTTTGTGCATACTAGGGATGCGCCGATAACATTTAAAAAAAAAACAATATGAGAAAAAAAATGTACGCTGTCAGCAATGGTACAAGGGATTAAAAAGTTATTTTACAAATTAAATACTTTTTTTTTTTTTATTATTTATTTATTTATTTATTTTTTATGTGAAATGTGTGAATATATGTTAAAGGTATAAAAAAAAAATTAGCACACAAATGCAAACAACATATTTTTTTTTTAATTATGAATAGTTTAGTTAAAATAGAAGTGAACAAAAAAATTAAAAAATTTGCAGGAAAATAATAATTACATTTAGAAGGAGAATAAGGAGTTAATTAGGGCTGATTTGAAGGTTAATAAGAGATTAAACAGAGAAAAAAACTGACAGTTAGCTTTAAAATGACTTCATCTACAGATGAACATTCATCCCTTTTTATCTGTAGACCAGACTTTTTTTTTTTTTGGGGGGGGGTTCTTCAGGGGTACCTTGGCAAAATTGCCCAAAAATTGCCAGCAAGGCAGCCTGTTTTGTTACCCAAAGCCACAGGTATTATTGTACCTTTTGGGCACCATGCAGACCAGCCACTGGCATCCTAACAATGACATCATAATGATAAGGATGGATGCAGGACTGGCCCAAGACATTGTGCTGCCTGGGTCCAAGAATGAAATGCTGCCCACCACCCAAAAAAAAAAACAAAAAAAAAAAAACATCATGCCCATCAAAAGGTCCCCACATCCATTCTTTTATATTGATGTGATTTTTTTTTTTGATTTTTTTTTTTTTTATATCAATTAAAACTAAAATTTTATTTTAAACACTGCGCTCTGAATGCAGGGATCAGGAGTGCATTGAATGCAGGTTCTTCTGTGATTTCCCAGCCATTTGTTCATTGGCCCGGGACCTGCTGATCAGCTTGTGCTGTAGCGAATCCTAGCGCAGCTGGGGGCGGTGGGAGCATGCCTCCTAATGTTGGGTGGCCCAGGTGTATAGATACTGCTGTGATATGTAACACTTATGCGGCGTACACACGGTCGGAATTTCCGATGGAAACAGTCCGATGGGAGCTTTTCATCGGATTTTCCGACCGTGTGTACGCCCAAAGGTCTTTTTCTGTCGGAATTTCCGACGGACTTTGGATTGAGAACCTGTTCTCAATTTTTCCGACGGAAAACCTTTCTATCGGATTTTCCGATCGCGTGCATGCAATTCCGACGTGCAAAATTCCGACGCATGCTCGGAAACAATTCGACGCATGCTCGGAAGCATTAAACTTCCCTTTTTATAGTGCTGTCGAACGTGTTTTATGCCGCTGTGTTATTGACCGTCGGAATTTGGTGTGACCGTGTGTAGGCAACACAGCTTGAGCGGAATTCCGTCGGAAAAACCGTCAGAGAATTCCGATCGTGTGTACGCGGCATTAGTTTAGTTTTATACATTTTAGAATGGGGTGCCTCGAGATGCCAGTTTTAGTATCCATGCAACCCTAGTGTGTGTGTGTATGTATATGTATATGTGTGTGTGTGTGTGTGTGTGTATATGTATGTGTGTGTATATATATATATATATATATATATATATATATATATATATATATATATATATATATATATATATATATATATATATATATATATACAGTGGTGTGAAAAAGTGTTTGCCCCCTTCCTCATTTCCTGTTCCTTTGCATGTTTGTCACACTTAAGTGTTTCGGAACATCAAACCAATTTAAACAATAGTCAAGGACAACACAAGTAAACACAAAATGCAATTTGTAAATGAAGGTGTTTATTATTGAAGGTGAAAAAAAATCCAAACCATCATGGCCCTGTGTGAAAAAGTGATTGCCCCCTAAACCTAATAACTGGTTGGGCCACCCTTAGCAGCAACAACTGCAACCAAGCGTTTGCGATAACGTGCAATGAGGCTTTTACAGCGTCCTGGAGGAATTTTGCCCACTCATCTTTGCAGAATTGTCCTAATTCAGTTACATTAGAGGGTTTTCGAGCATGAACGGCCTTTTTAAGGTCATACCACAACATCTCAATAGGATTCAGGTCAGGACTTTGGCTAGGCCACTCCAAAGTCTTCATTTTGTTTTTCTTCAGCCATTCGGTGGTGGACTTGCTGGTGTGTTTAGGATCATTGTCCTGCTGCAGAACCCAAGTTCGTTTCAGCTTGAGTACACGAACAGATGGTCGGACATTCTCCTTCAGGATCTCTTGGTAGACAGCAGAATTCATAGTTCCTTTTATCACGGCAAGTCTTCCAGGTCCTGAAGCAGCAAAACAGCCCCAGACCATCACACTACCACCACCATATTTTACTGTTGGTATAATGTTCTTTTTCTGAAATGCAGTGTTCCTTCTACGCCAGATATACTTGGACACACACCTTCCAAAGAGTTCCACTTTTGTCTCATCGGTCCACAGAATGTTGTCCCAAAAGTCTTGGGGATCATCAAGATGTGTTGTGGAGAAATTGAGACGAGCTTTGATGTTCTTTTTGCTCAGCAGTGGTTTTCTCCTTGGAACTCTGCCATGCAGGCCATTTTTGCCCAGTCTTTTCCTGATGGTGGAGGCATGAACGCTGACCTTAACTGAGGCAAGTGAGGCCTGCAGTTCCTTGGACGTTGTTGTGGGGTCTTTTGTGACCTCTTGGATGAGTCGTCGCTGCGCTCTTGGGGGTAATTTTGGGCGGCCGGCCACTCCTGGGAAGGTTCACCACTGTTCCATGTCTTCGCCATTTGTGGATAATGGCTCTCACTGTGGTTCGCTGGATTCCCAAAGCTTTGGAAATGGCTTTATAACCCTTTCCAGACTGATAGATCTCAATTACTTTCTTTCTCAATTGTTCCTGAATTTCTTTGGGTCTCGGCATGATGTGTAGCTTTTAAGGATCTTCTGGTGGACCTTACTGTGTCAAGCAGCTCCTATTTAAGTGATGCCTTGATTGTGAACAGGTGTGGCAATAATCAGGCCTGGGTGTGGCTAGAGAAATTGAACTCAGGTGTGGACAACCACAGTTATAGTATGTTTTAACAAGGGGGGCAATCACTTTTTCACACAGGGCCATGATGGTTTGGATTTTTTTTCACCTTTAATAATAAACACCTTCATTTACAAATTGCATTTTGTGTTGTCCTTGACTATTGTTTAAATTGGTTTGATGTTCCGAAACACTTAAGTGTGACAAACATGCAAATGAACAGGAAATGAGGAAGGGGGCAAACACTTTTTCACACCACTGTATATATATATATATATATATATATATATATATATATATATATATATATATATATATATATATATATAATCTGCAAAGGAGCTGGGGGATGAGAAACAGCAGCACACGTATCTACCCAGTAAAGGCTGTGCGGGGGGCGGCCTTGTAAGGACAAGTTTGATCGTTGGAGGAGAGTAGGCTGAGTTTGCAGCACAGCTAGAGAACTGACCACGCTGTGTTCTCCTGCTTGGTGTGGTCAGTTTTTAATAGGAAAGCAGGAGGACTGATAGGAACACCAGGGATTTCACACAAAGGAAGCAATACAAAGAGGACAGGAGACTTTCTCATACAAGTACACAGTACAGCAGACACTTATCCATAATTTGAAGTGTTGGGGAAACAAACACATTTAAGGTTTAAAGCTTATTCTCTGCACTGTTGCTCTTCGGAGGCAGCTTCTCTCCTCCTCTCTGGTCACCAGTAATGTACTGACTATGCTGACTGTTCTTGCTGTAGACATAGTTTTATGTCAGGATTAATGACACTATTGTCTCAACTGACTGTACCGGGTGTCACAGCGTGGGGGCGCTGATGGGCCTCATTAAAATGTCGTTTTTTGGCCCTTAGCGATCCTCCTATACGTAATGCTTTCTTTACCCCGACCAGGCTGCCGCGGCTTTTGTGATGTTTCCGGTTCAGGTCATTACCAGTGTGGACTCCCGCATAGTACAGCTGGATTATTTAGACGGTCGGCTTCTGATCTCCTCCCTGACGCGCTCTTATCTGTGTGACACTGAGAGGTAGGTACAGATTTCTTGAGCCGATAAGCCAGACCAATGTGTAAGGATCTATTCGCATTGAGTGCGTCTCCAAAGTCGCAGTGCGATTTTTTTTTTTATTTTTTTTTTTTTTTTATTTTATTTTATTTTTTTTGATTTATTTATTGCAATATTTTTTTTTAAACAGCTCTGTTGGGGGGCTTTGGTGTTATATATATTAGGAGTCTAGACAGACCCCTGAAGTCTCACTTTTGAGACACAGAAAGGGACTGAGTTGACATTCACCAGTCCCTTTCTTTTGTAGCCTCAGCTGCACTTCAGATGAATGAGCAGGAGACAGAGGCTCCTATTCATTCACAAAATGAAGCATAGTGAGCACAGTTTACCATGCTTCAGTTCTGAATGAACAGAATCAGTGACTGGTACTGATCACTGACTGTTTTTATTCAGGCAAGGAAGTACATTTCCCTCCAACCATCCCCTCACCGACTCACCGACATACCTCCCAACTGTCCCTGATTTGGAGGGACTGTCCCTGATTTGGAGGGACTGTCCCTGATTTGGAGCAATGTCCCTCTGCCCCTCTTTTCTCCTCATTTGTCCCTCATTTTGGTCTAATCTATATAGATGTATATAAAATGCACTTTTTATCTTTCATTACTGCATTTGTACATTTTAAAAGCCAATATAAAGAAATAGTAGTGGTAAAAAAAAGCACTTGTGGATTTAATTCACCTTTTTTTTGGGGGTTAATTTTCCTTTAAGGGGGTGTGGCAGGGGCGTGTCCTATGCCTACATACATTTTCTAGTAGGTGTCCCTCATTCCCATTTCAAAATGTTGGGAGGTATGTTCACCGATCATCCCCGACTGTCAGATTTTCCCCGCTCTAATGCCCCGTACACACGGTTGGAAATTCCGACCATAAAAAAAGTAGGATTTTTTCCGACGGATTTTGTCCGACACTGGTGTTGCATACACACGGTCGGACAAAGTTGTCGGAAAATCCGATCATTCTGAATGTGGTGACGTTCGTTACGTACGACAGAACTACGTAGAGGCTAGTAGCCAATAGCTTTGGTCTCATAATTTGATCTGAGCATGCGTGGCACTTTGTCTGTCGGAATTCTCTACACACGATCGGAAAAAGTCTGATCGGATTTTGTTGTCGGGAAAATTTGAGAGCAGGATCTCAAATTTTTCCCGTCAGAAATTCAGACGGAAAAAGTCCGATAGAGCCCACACACGGGCGGATTTTCCGACAACATGGTCCAATCGGACATTTTCCGACCGTGTGTACGGGGCATAAGTGTTTTCTGTGGATTTTGTCACTGTTCACCTGCGGCAGGGTGGCATACTTTTCTGTGTGCCCTTGCAGAGAGCTGCGTTTTTCTTATGCAGAGAGATGCAGCTCTCTGCTATAGTGTGAACAGGCCCTAAAACACAGGAAATGCTTCGTCCTGCCTGCAGCAAACTGATGACATCATCTCAGCCTAGGTGAAGTCACTGACTGGAGCCCCAAGGATGGCTTTTTGATGGTAAATGGTGGTGGGGCCAAAAATTATACTATGGCTGTATTTAAGATATTTATTTATGCAAATGTGTAAACGCGCGCGCTCTCTCTCTCTCTCTCTCTCTCTCTCTCTCTCTCTCTCTCTCTCTCTCTCTCTCTCTCTCTCCCCCCCTCTCTTTCTCTCCCTCTCCCTCTCTCTCTCTCTCTCTCTCTCTCTCTCTCTCTCTCTCTCTCTCTCATCCCTCTCTCTCATCTCTCTCTCTCTCTCTCTCTCCCCCTCTCTCTCTCTCTCGTTGTTGAATGTGGGTGTCTAGCACATTGGTGTAGGATGCTTTGGATGACCGAGAACTTTTGTCTTTTATGGTCTCTATCAAGGGAGAAGTTCTGGAAAATCGGTAACAAGGAAAGAGATGGGGAGTATGGTGCGTGTTTCTTCCTTGGTGGGCGGAACTCTGGAGGTCAGCAGCCGCTAATCTACTGCGCTCGCCCTGGATCCAGGATGTGGGAGGTGAACATCGAGGGCGAGGTACAGAGTACGCACCAGTTCAAGCAGCTCTTGTCTTCTCCGCCTCTGCCCATTATAAGCACACGGTACGTAACAGGCGGGCTCTACCGCTCCTCGCACATCTCGGCTGATCTTATTTTATGTTGCCATTCATGAAAGGGTTGGCCCACCTAAAAGTGATACTTCAGTGTAGAAGGTGAAGAGTTAAACCTCCTGACAGTCTCTTCTATCCCTCTGTCTACTCGATACGTGAGCTCTATGTACAGAGTTGTCCATTATGAGGGTTTCTAACCATACCTGTGCTGAGTTCCAGCCACGGCACACCTGCTGTGCCCATTATAAGGGGTTGCCAGCATCCCTCCACTGAGTTCCCAGACTTGCATTCCTGATGTACCCATTATGAAGGGTTCCCAGCTTGGCATACCTGCTGTGCCCATTATAAGGGGTTCCCACCATCCCTGCACTGGGTTCCCAGCTTGGCATACCTGCTGTACCCATTATAAGGGGTTCCCACCATCCCTGCACTGGTTTCCCAGCTTGGCATACCTGCTGTGCCCATTATAAGGGGTTACCACCATCCCTGCACTGGGATCCCAGCTTGGCATACCTGCTGTACCCATTATAAGGGGTTTCCACCATCCATGCACTGAGTTCCAAGCTTGGCATACCTGCTGTGCCTATTATAAGGGGTTCCCACCATCCCTGCACTGAGTTCCCAGCTTGGCATACCTGCGTTCCCACCATCCCAGTTCTGAGTTTCCAGGCCTTTACTCCTTTAGTGCCCATCAGGGGTGTTGCTAGGTCTACAAAAGATCTGGGTCTAGAGCCTATAGCAGCGTAGTAAAGAAAGTCATATATATCCCCAGAGAGCCCCCCACTTACATCAGGGCCCCCAGAGAGACCGCCCTCCTTGCAGCAGAGTCGCCAGAGAGACTCCTCCTTGCAGCAGAGTCGCCAGAGAGACTCCTCCTTGCAGCAGAGTCGCCAGAGAGACTCCTCCTTGCAGCAGAGTCGCCAGAGAGACTCCTCCTTGCAGCAGAGTCGCCAGAGAGACTCCTCCTTGCAGCGGTGTCGCCAGAGAGCCTCCTCCTTGCAGCAGGGTTCCCAGAGAGCCTCCCCTTGGGGACCCCTGCAGAGACTCAGGGCTATGGGCCACAGATTCGGGCTATAGCCCCAAAAGCCACCCCCTAGCGACGCCAACGGTGCCTATTAACAAGGATTCCCATCACCCCTGTGCTGAATTCCTGAGTCTGTACACCTGCACTACCTATTATGTGGGAATCTCACCATCGCTGCACTGATATTCCCGGGTCTGTACCGTTTCTGTGTCCATTATGAGGGGTTCTCGCCATCACTGCACTGAGTTCCTTGGTCTGCACACATTCTATGCCTATTATGAGGGAATTTCACCACCCCTGCTGGATTTATTATTTACTTAATATTAAAGAGAAAGTAATATGCATTGCTGGGACCCAGAAAGGTGGGTGGGAACACCCAAAATTTCCAGGTAGACAGGAATAGAGTTGGGAATTTATGGCAGGGAGCTCTTGCTGGTGGAGTATCCAAGACCTATTATTATTATTATACAGCATTTATATAGCGCCAACAGTTTGCACAGCGCTTTACAATACAAAGGGGGGGGGGGGCAGTACAATTACAATACAGGTCAATATAGAAGGAGCTTACAATCTAAAGGGAGGGGAAGATGGTACAAAAGGTAATGGCTGCAGGGGATGATCTGATGGAGGGGACAGTTCTGGTTTTAAAGGATTGCCTAAAGCTGGACAGGGTAGAGCATAGGAATGCTGTTATCCACAATGGCGAATCAGATACAACCTCTTTTTTTTTTTTTTCTAACTTCAGCTGAAAATAAAAAAAATTGAATTAATTCTTTTTTTTTGCTTTTTTAATGTGCCGCTCCCTATTTGTATAATTTTCCCAGTGTGCTAAAAAATTTGTTACATTTCTAGGTTTGACCCCCAGTATGACCCAACGCTTGGACCTCCTCAGTCTTTGGCTTTTGGGAAACTTCTGTTCTTTGGGTAAGGAACAATACTTTTTTTGCTTCCGTATTAGCTGGGAAGCCTTGTCTACATAAATCTTCTCATGTCCTCCTCAGTGATCACAGCGTTGTGACGTGGACAGACCGAGGGATCTATGTGTTCCTTCCTCAGAACGTCCAGGTTCTGCTCTGGAGTCAGGTTAAAGGTTGGTATTTTGGAGGTGGGCGCAGTGACTATGGTCATATAACTGGCGGGTGACGTAATCTTTTCCTTTCCATGCAGGTATCCAGGACATGTGTGTGTATAAGACCGAGCTGCTCTGTCTGCACGTCGATGGGAAGATCTCCCACTTCTCTCTGCTGCCGGTGGAGAGATGTGTGGAACGGCTTATTAAACGAAGCTCCTGGGGTCTGGCGGCAAGAGTCTGCCATCTTTTCCAAAATGCTGTCATTTCCAGCAAAGTGAGTTGACCAGCTGTACCCAGAATTAATTTTCCGTTGTGGGTTTCTCCAGGGAGGCTCCATATATCTCATTGGGGTTCCAGTGGTGGAAAATCCCCTTCACATTCCCACTTTTTTTTATTTATTTTTTTTATTGTTTTTTGCATATCATGTACATAAACACAAAGAATAACGTATCCTTGAAGCAGGCTAGTTAACTTGTACAAAGTTTGATTGATTGAGATGAAAACATTGCGTAGGTAGTGGGGATATATAGTTATGGGGGGGGTTGACAAAGGGGGTCCTTTTAACCTCTAAGAGTTTGATTAAACAATATGCATTTGCATAGAGACAACAGTTCATAACATTTTACCCTCGGGAGTGGGAGCAAAGACAGGGGTGGGAGCATGGAAGTCAAGGGGCCAAAGTAGTCAGATGCTCATGGTGGCTGGTAAGCCGAAGGATCAGATTTATCTAAGAGCTTAAGGTTACCCAGGGACCCTGTGAGACTTCTTTTCAGGTACCAGTTTGTATAGCGGAATGGGCTCATGACCATTTGCATATCTGCCTGAGTCAGTGTGGCTTCCATGTATTTGCGCCATCATGTGAAAAAGCGGGAAGTAGGGTGAAAGTTCCTTGTGATGGTGTCCAGTCTTTCCATGTAGAAGAGTGATTCCATTGCCCGTTGCACAGCAGGCAGAGTAGGTGGGTCCTTGGAAATCCAGCAGGTCATAATCATTCTGTGAGCTACAAGAAGGACAAGGTGCGCCCATTGGGAAATAGTACATTCCCACTTTTAAGCCAGCTGTTTCCACCATGGGGAACTACCCACAGCTGGACTTTGCATAATGACAAAAAAAAATTACGATCTGGGATAGAGAGATGAAACTAATGGTTAATGCTGATCCTTGTAGGTTCGTCAGGAATCTTTTTTTGCATGTGCAGATTTGTCAGATTTTTTTCAGAGAATCACAAGGTTCATGAGCCCAGATGGTTTACAGATGACATGAATGAACAAATGTGTATGTTGCGGTATACTGCCAATTTATGTTCAGCCAAAATGCTGAGATTGGCAAATCAATAGGCTTTATTATGGAACCTAACTGCCAGAGAGCGATGCTACTGCCCTGGCCTGACGGGAGGGAAATGTCAGTATTCGCCTATAACTAATTTAAAGAACAAAGCAGACAATTTAGTACTCCCCGTATAGCCAACTCAAAATGAAATTTTGACCGATTTCCTTTCTCTTTCTTCCCCTTCACATTCTCTTCCTCCCTCTCCTTCCTTTAGCTTTTTCTCCCTCCAATTTTCTTTCCTTCATCCCTTCTTTTTAGATTTCCCTCCCATTCATTCCCTTAGTTTTCCCTTCTTTTCCTCTCCCCTTCCCTCAGCTTTTCCTTCCTCTCCCTGCGCTTTGCTTTCCCTCCTGCCCTATCCCTATCCTTTCACTTTCCCTCCCTCCACATCCTTCTAGTGTTTTCTTCAACCCCTTCCTGTAGATTTCCCTCTCTCTCTCATTTTCTTATTATTCCCCCTTTCCTTAGCCTTTTCTCCCCTCCTCTTTGCTTTATTTCCCTCCCCTATTCCTTCCCTTTCCCTCCCTTCATGTTTCCTTCCTCCAGTCCCTTTAGTGTTTCCTTCAACCCTTTCCTTTAGATATTCCTCCCTCCTTGTTTTCTTACTGTTTCTCTTTCTCTTTCTCTTTTCGTTTCCTGAGCCTTCCCTCCATCCCTTTCCATTTGCTTTCACTTCCCTTTCCTCTTCTTTGCATTCTTTTCCATCTGCCTCCTTCCCATTCATGTCCTACTTTATCTGTCCGCCGTTCCTTTTCTTCCTTCTCTTTCCTCTCCTCCTCCTCCCTTCCCTTTCCATCTTTCATCTTTTCTTTCAATCCTTCCCTTTCAATTTTTCCCTCCTCCCTTCTTTCCTTTCCCTCCTTACGCCCAACCATCCCTTTCCTTCATTCACTTTCCCTTTCCGTTTTTCTATTCTATCCCTCCTTCTCCGTCCCTTTTCCCTCCTTCTCCGTCCCTTCTTCCCTTTTCCCTCCTTCTCCGTCCCTTCTTCCCTTTTCCCTCCTTCTCCATCCCTTCTTCCCTTTTCCCTCCTTCTCCATCCCTTCTTCCCTTTTCCCTCCCTTCTCCGTCCCTTTTTTTCCCTTTTTTCCCTTCTTCCCTTATTTCCCTTCTTCCCTTTTTCCCTTCTTCCCTTTTTCCCTTCTCTTTTTTTTCTTTCTTCTTCTCCCTATCCTTCCCTTTTCCTCCCTCTCCTTCTCCATCCTCCATCCCCCTTCTTTTCATTAGGTGATTATTTATTTTTATATATATATATATATATATATATATATATATATATATATATATATATATATAAAAACCCATTGTGATGTCTGGTGTCTCTGAATGTATTTCAGGCAAGGAAGGTGTTGCCGATGGACAAGCTGGAGCATGTGAAGTCCCAGCTGGACCTGGTTCTCCAGGCAGATCTGGTCAAACAGATGGAAGAGGTCCTTTCCCGCATAGAGCCCATGGATTCAGCTTGCAGCAGCAGGCGAAGCAGTATCTCCTCCCATGTGAGTTCCGTGTCTGCTGTAATCCTGGAGATATTTATCACTGGTGGTGACTTGAAGTCTCTTGGGTCCATTATTTAGCGAGGAGGAAATCTCCAGCATACTTAAAACTGCTTAATGGAAATTATATTGCCTGTCCCAGGGGGCCTGGTACAGAGTTTACTGCTAGACCTAGCTACAGGCAACTCTCTCTCTTACTCTTTTCTCTCTCTCTCTCTCTCTCTCTCTCTCTCTCTCTTTTCTCTTCGCTCTCTCTCTCTCTCTCTCTCTCTCTCTCCTCTCTCTCTCTCTCTCTCTCTCTCTCTCTCTCTCTCTCTCTCTCTCTCTCTCTCTCTCTCTCCTCTCTCTTTTTCTTTTTCTCGCTCTCTCTCTCGCTCCTTTTCTCTCGCTCCTTTTCTCTCTCTCGCGCTCTTTTTCTCTCGCGCTCTTTTTCTCTCGCGCTCGCTCTCTCTCTCTCTCGCGCTCTCTCGCTCTTTTTCTCTCCTCTCTTGCGCGCTCTCTCTCTCTCTCTTGCTCTTTTTTTCTTTCTTTCTTTTCTTCAGTTACTTCCTGGTTCTGGCCCAGGCCAAAATAATGTCATACATCCCAGGAGTTTTCATGGGATTAGGGTCTTTCTCAGCTAAGCATTACCTTCTGCATGCTTGAGCTAAGGGCAAAGTGTAAAGTCATTTCATAACAAAATAAAGCATATTTAGATAATCCTGCTAGGATATGTAATTTTAAATTAGTTGACCTAACTCTGTGCTCGATCAATTTATTGCTTTTCTACCCCAATGGGCCACTCTAAGGTACTGCAACCATTGTCTGACCTCTGTGGTGTGTTGCATTACAGGAGAGCTTCAATGTTCTGGACTGCGGCATCTACCGGGTGGTCAGTCGCAGGAACAGCCAATCCGATGAAGACTCCGGCTCTCTGCACAGTCAGACGCTATCAGAGGATGAGCGGCTGCGGGAGCTCTCCGCACCGCTGGAGGATGAGCATGTAGAATCAGGTGAATGCTGCTCATTGATTGGGTTATATTTCAGGAATGGGTCTGTATATCCAGACCCATTCCCTGGTCATTTAAACTGATGTTGGTGACCAAGTGAAGCTTCTTACCAGACATCATAGGCAGCTGGCTACACCCTCTATAGCTGCCAGTATCATTAACTTGTAAATGGAACAGAGTCTTATCCTTTGTAAAAGCAGACCATTGTTCCCTGCTCCTGGCACCGCCCCCTGAAGCCCCACCCACGTGTTTCACCATACAAGGGGTGTCATTCCCCCCCCCCCCCACACACACACACACACATATACACATATATACACACACACACACACACACACACACACACTCCTTAAAAAAAAGCCTTCTAAGCTTTGTTCCAATGAGGCCTTGCTACCTTCCCCATACATTCCATAGTTGCTCAGTCTATCTAGTATAACCAATAGAAAAAATTAATTACAATAAAATAAACCTCTATATACAGAACCCTATACCCACAGATGATTCAGAGCGCGGTCACTGGTACGAGCAGAGAGAGGAGAAGGTGGAAGGAGGACACAGGAGATGGATAGCAGGCTGCGGATGACGGAATCACGCAAACTGACCACGGTGTCAGGGCTCAGCAGCCATGATTATCGTGGCCAGTTTGCAGAGGGGAAGGTATAGCCAGATGGGATCAGCCAGATATTTCAGGTGATATAGGGGTCCAAATTATACAACTCAAGCACTGTGCTGTATAACATGCTTTAAGGGAACAGGATCTTTTATTTTATGTTTTTGGGTTAACAAAGGCTTTAAATTCCCTTTCTTCCCCATTCTGATGTTCGGTTTGAACTTCAGCAAGTCGTTTTTACCACATCTAGATGCCAATCTTTCTAAAACCTGAGCTTGTTATATTCCCTCCTTCCCGGTCCCCTCTCCCCTCTCCATGACGTTACCATTAGGATCAACAGCATAACCATTGGTCCCTCCGCACATGCCAGGGTGCTGGGTGTAATCCTTGACTTTGACCTCTCCTATAGCCACCACATCCAATCACTGGTTTAATCTTGCTGCCTTAACCTCTGTAACATCTCCAGAATTCGCCTCTTCCTGACTAATGACACCACAAAGCAACTTATTCACTCCTTGATTATTTCCCGCCTCGATTACTGCAACTCTCCCCTTAATGGTCTACCCTTATGCAGGCTATCCCCCCTTCAGTCTATTATGAATGCTGCTGCTAGACTAATACACCTCACTAATCGATCCGTGATTACTGCTCCTCTCTGCCGATCCCTTCACTGGCTTCCCCTACCCCACCGTATAAAATCCAAAATACTAATTGCAACATACAAGGCCATCCACAACATCGCCCCCATCTACATCACCAACCTCATCTGCAGATATTACCCAAATCGCCCTCTCCGCTCCTCCCAGGTCCTCCTGCTTTCTAGCTCCTCCCATGCTTGCCTACAGGACTTCACTAGAGCCTCTCCCATCCTCTGGAACTCCCTCCCCCAGTATGTCCGATCAGCCCCTAACCTGTCCACCTTTAGGAGATCCCTGAAAACGAATTTATTCAGGGCAGCCTATCCCACACCCACCTAACAACAACTGTCCCCGAGCCACCCCCCCCCCCCATCAAATCATTCTCTGTAGCTATTACCTGTTGTACAACTACCCCCTCCCTTTAGAATGTAAGCTCTACAAACAGGGCCCTCCTGTACCTTCTGTATTGTTATATAGTTACATAGTTGAAAAAGAACGTTAAAACGAGAAAACGTTTTAACGAGAAAAAGTTGGGACTTTAAATGAGGCTGTGACCTGGTAAGGTCGATTGCCTCCATCCCTATCTAATGAATGCAATTGGGCGAATGGGGGGGGGGGGGTTGGGACTTTAAATGAAGCAGGCAGGTGTAAAACATTTAGATTTATTAAAAAAAGCAAAACAAGCAAACAATCAATGGTAAGTTGCATGAGGGTAGTCATGAGTGCACCAAGGAAAGCAATGTTTTCCATTCAATGGATAAATATACAAAGATGACAATTGACCACAATAGTACAAATCACAGTTGCAAGTGATCATAGAAAAAAATATAACAGTAGTTGGCATAAGACATGGCATATAATAGCTCTATGCATTTCGTGGATTCATCCACTCTTCAGGAGCATGCACGTGGAAAACTGAATGCTGTGATATGGTAGCGATATCTGTAAGGTCTGACCCTGTCACGGGAAGGAGGTTTAAAATAAGGTAATTATAGATAATAATGTCTAGGATAAACCCCCTGAAACCACTCTCAAAAAATATACTTACATAATCTTTGTGCAGTAACAGCAATGGGCCAACATGGATCAGGTTAACCCCATGAGGGGTATCACTGGAGGGAACTGAGGTGGTGAAGGCAGACCAGGGCTGAGCAAAGATGATTTCCAAGAAAGAAAAATTCCAAAAGAAGGGATGGTCAAAAAAAACCATGTGTGCAAGGACAAAACATAAGATATAAAGTAGGTTGGGAACTCATTGTGTGGTACAATATATAGTTGTGTCCTAAACTTGGTAAAGGATAGGATAATAAGATGCTAATGAGTGTGAAGGTGGGTTAAGTTAGTGAGAGCAAAGTATGGTGAAAGTAAAGTATTAGATGATTGGAAAGCAAGGTGAAAAGTAGAGAGTGTTGAAAAACCAAGGAAAATTGAGTAAAATGCAAAGTCCAAAGTGAAAATAGTGAAAAAAAATATTAGAATCAATTTACCTAAAACATTTCAATGTTGAGTGATCCACAAAGTGTGCAGATAAACAGGTTGGAACCACCATGTGAGTCAGTCTGCCCCAGAATGACTTATAAGGGCTGGTCTGCCACACCCACCAACGTCACGTAGGCGTGCACTGTGGAAGGATAGGCTACTGCAAGAGGGCGGAACCGCCCCAACCAAAGACAGTGCCAGAAAGTTCCTCCATCTGGCTGCTAGATGTAAAGAGGGCGATATTGAAACGGCGCCGCCAAAGACATGGCGCAGCGGTTCCATCGCATAGAGCGTGACGCCGATGCGTAGTACAGGGTGATCCACCCCCCCTTTTTAATAAGGAGGGGAGGAGGAAGACCAGTAATGCGCATCGCAGTTCCCAAGGTGATGGAGCAAATGCTCCTATCTAAAGCATGCGACACATGCGACTGTTGGGGATAATAATGAATTTAATAAGGGGTGGGGAATAGAAAGCCCCATCCCATGGCAATTAGCCAGGTGGAGAAAGGGGGAATTCCTATGAATAGTCTAAATATTAATGAATGAATACAATGGGTATTATTCAGACCTAAAAATGATATCAACAAGCGCGCTTCCATCCCTAATTACTTGAAAAAGAACGTTAAAACGAGAAAACGTTTTAACGAGAAAAAGATATCGCTACCATATCACAGCATTCAGTTTTCCACGTGCATGCTCCTGAAGAGTGGATGAATCCACGAAATGCATAGAGCTATTATATGCCATGTCTTATGCCAACTACTGTTATATTTTTTTCTATGATCACTTGCAACTGTGATTTGTACTATTGTGGTCAATTGTCATCTTTGTATATTTATCCATTGAATGGAAAACATTGCTTTCCTTGGTGCACTCATGACTACCCTCATGCAACTTACCATTGATTGTTTGCTTGTTTTGCTTTTTTTAATAAATCTAAATGTTTTACACCTGCCTGCTTCATTTAAAGTCCCAACCCCCCCCAGTCGCCCAATTGCATAGTTACATAGTTGGTGAGGTTGAAAAAAAAAAAACACAAGTCCATCAAGTCCAACCTATGTAATTGTGCTGTCTCCCCTCTACATTGTAAAGAGCTGCGTAAACTGTTGGCGCTATATACATCGGGTATAATAATTGAGTTGCTGCCATGTGATTGGCTGATTAGCAGTTTGTGTTACTAAGCAATGGAACAGGTGTACCTAATAAAGTGGCCGGTGAGTGTATGTACCATTTTTTTGTTGTATTATCCATTGCCCTAGAAAGATTCACAGAGAAAGCAGACTCTGTACTCGAAACGTGTCAAAAAAATAACAAATCGCTAAACTTTAATGATTTAATCCGTAATATCTGCTACAATAAATCTTTGGACTATTTTATAGAGATTATGACATGTCACTGTATTTAGAAGTGTAGCATGGAGGCTAAGTGGTTAGCACTTCCACCTAGCAGAACTGGGGTCGTCGGTTTGAATCCCAGCCATGGCACTACCTGCCTGGAGTTGGCATGTTCTCCCTGTGCCTGTGTGGGTTTCCTCCGGTTACTCTGGTTTCCTCCCACACTCCAAAGACATGCTGCTAGGTAAATTGCCCCTAGTGTATGTATTTATGCATTTATAGGGATGTGAGTTAGGGGCCTTAGATTGTAACCTTCATGAGGGCAGGGACTGATGTGAATGTACAATATATATGTAAAGTGCTGTGTAAATAGACGGCGCTACATAAGTACCTAAAATAAATTAAAATGTACCGTAGATGTTCTATGGGGAAATGCATAGGCTTCAACAATATATGGGCTTATATATCATGCAAATGAAAAAAACTTCTTTTACAAATATGCAATTCATTTATAAGAATAATGTATTTTTATGTTGTTGTTGGTGTGTGCGTGTTTTTATTTTTTATTATAATTTATTGCACAAAAAAAAAAAAGTTTGTAATTTTTTTTTTTTTTTTTGTTTTGGTCCTTGTTCTGAATTACATTTCTGATATCACGGATCAGCTGATGCATGTTGTGTGCACATTGATGTGGTCTGTCTCACTGTCATTATGTTACCTGTTCTCCCGCATGTTCTGCCCATCAGACACCGTCTCTCATGCCTCTGTGACCATGGACAGCGATCGGACCGAACCCATCCTCCCATTCAATCTCTCACTGCCATTCCGTTCCACCTCACCCCGCATGTCCCTGCAAGCTGTCAAAGAAAGGTAAAGAATTGCCCATCGGTAACACTGACCAAATTTACAGGAGGCACGATTTACTGTTGTAGATTATCATGTAGATTGGTGTTAAAGTCCAACACAAAATACTTTTGGGGTCCAATTGCATCATAGAAATCCAAGGGTACAATCCAACGCGTTTCAGGAGCTGTGAAATGCCCCCCCAAAAGTGGAGTTAAACTTTAAATCTTCTCTGTGGCGACCGGAGCGGCTGGTGCGCAAACAATCAATTGCAACCTCATTGCGCCCTTCAAATGCAGCCACTTGTGCCCATCATATGCTGCCACTTGTGCCCCATCATATGCTGCCACTTGTGCCCCATCATATGCTGCCACTTGTGCCCCATCATATGCTGCTACTTGTGCCCCATCATATGCTGCCACTTGTGCCCCATCATATGCTGCCACTTGTGCCCCATCATTTGCCGCCACTTGTGGCCCATCATATGCCGCCACTTGTGGCCCATCATATGCCGCCACTTGTGCCCCATCATATGTTGCCACTTGTGCCCCATCATATGCCGCCACTTGTGCCCCATCATATGCCGCCACTTGTGCCCCATCATATGTTGTCACTTGTGCCCCATCATATGCCGCCACTTGTGCCCCATCAAATGCCGCCACTTGTGCCCCATCATATGCAGCCACTTGTGGCCCATCATATGCCGCCACTTGTGGCCCATCATATGCCACCACTTGTGCCCCATCATATGTTGCCACTTGTGCCCCATCATATGTTGCCACTTGTGCCCCATCATATGCCGCCACTTGTGCCCCATCATATGTTGTCACTTGTGCCCCATCATATGCCGCCACTTGTGCCCCATCAAATGCCGCCACTTGTGCCCCATCATATGCAGCCACTTGTGCCCCATCATATGCAGCCACTTGTGCCCCATCAAATGCAGCCACTTGTGCCCCATCAAATGCAGCCACTTGTGCCCCATCAAATGCAGCCACTTGTGCCCCATCAAATGCAGCCACTTGTGCCCCATCAAATGCCGCCACTTGTGCCCCATCATATGCCGCCACTTGTGCCCCATCATATGCCGCCACTTGTGCCCCATCATATGCCGCCACTTGTGCCCCATCATATTCCGCCACTTGTGCCCCATCATATGCCGCCACTTGTGCCCCATCATATGTTGCCACTTGTGCCCCATCATATGTTGCCACTTGTGCCCCATCATATGCCGCCACTTGTGCCCCATCATATGCCGCCACTTGTGCCCCATCATATGCCGCCACTTGTGCCCCATCAAATGCAGACACTGTGGCCCCCCGCCTGCTGTCTGCCCGGCTTTTACCCCCATCTTGGTGGCGGGTCAGGCAGCGGGTGATGGCGGCGAGCTGTGGGATGGCTCCTGTGTCCTCCATGCATCTCTCCTTCTGTTCTGCTAGGCATCCAATAGGGGTGCCTGTGCCTTCAGCCAATCAGGTGATGGGTATTAGACCTGTGCTTCCTGATTGGTGGAGAGGCAGTTCAGTGTTAGAAAAGCAAATATTAATTTGCTTTTTTAACACATCTGTGCTCTGTGCTCCAAGTGCACTTTTTTTTTTTTTGAAGCCTATTAGAGCCTGTGTCAGAAGCCTTGTGGCCTCACAGCCTGTTTCCTACTGCGCATGCGCAAGTCTGGCTGCACGTTCTAAATGGTCCCTGCTGTCTTCTGGGACCTGTGTGTCTCCCAGAAGACAGTGGGGGGAAGGAGAAGAGGCCAGACATTGTGTAGATCTTTACCCGGAAGTGGGAGCAGATACCCGAATTTGACAGATATCCATCCGCTCCCCCCTGAAAGGTGCCAAATTCGGCACCGGAGGGGGAGAGGAATCCGATCAGCAAAAGTTCCATTTCTGGGTGGAACTCCGCTTTAGGCAACGACAAAGTAATTTAAAAAGGCCCATGGCGGAAATGTCAAAATTGCTCCTGTCCATAAGGGGGGGAGCTGAAGTGGGGGTAAACTGTGGACTTAAGACCAGTCCCAGTGTATTTTCTCAAATCTAAGTCCCCACCTCTCTATCGGCCATGCGCGAGTTGGTTAATTTTTTTGTTTTTCTCTGGTTTCAGTGTCTCAAGCTTTGTCAGAAAAACCACAGAGAAAATCGGTACCCTCCACATGAGTCCTGAGAATAGGAGGAAGCTGGAGGAAGAGCACCCCCACGAAGTGCCGATGGATGGTTTGGCCCAACAAGAAGAAGAAAAGACTGAGTGAGTTATCTGCAGCAGATAAGTGATAAGCTGAACAAGATGCATTTTTTATTATTTTTTTTACACATTGTAATGATTTCTAACACTGTACTTCATTCTGGAGAGAGAGAGAGAGAGAGAGAGAGAGAGAGAGAGAGAGAGAGAGAGAGAGAGAGAGAGAGAGAGAGAGAGAGAGAGAGAGAGAGAGAGAGAGAGAGGCACACTGCCATCTGCAGGCTGGAGAAACCTCCCGATGTGGCTCTCACCATGTCTGCTGATGGTCCTTTTTTATTTGTTTGTTTACTTATTTATATAGAAGCGACATTATACATGTGATGGATCTTGTACTCAAGGTGTCCGCCGTAAATGTTTCCTAAGTCCTGGAACATAAGTCCAATGGATCTGGCTATAGGAGCCCCCAAGAACTAGACAACACCAGTCTTGGAGTACATCAGGAATATTCTTTATTTGACGTGTCACACAAATTTATACAGATGACTAAAACCTAACCTAATTAGCATGAGCTAATTATCTTAATCAACACTGGACTCCTTCATTCAATTGCAGGGTTAATTAGCACATACAACAATAGGCGAAATACTCTTTAAAATCTGTGTCAAGCCAGACTACTCATTTGCATTATACAAGACAACAGACAGGTGGCTGGAGTTGATGATATTAGCATCTGACATGTCCAGAGTCTATGTGTCTTGGGGGGCCAGCATGGACCTGAATACAAGTAAAACCAGCTCAGCGGTCCCCAGGCATACAGCCCACAAACAGCACCGTTCCCCCAAATGCCAGGGACCATAATCAGTTGGCAAGAGGCTTGCATTACATCCCCTCCAACAGCCTCTGTCCCGGCTAGGTCTGTCACAATACACATCACTTGATGCATACTGTACACTCCCATCAGTCCCTCCCCTCAAGGAGCTTACACTCTAAAGCAAGGTTTCTCACCTAGGGTTCCTCCCCTTCTCGGCCCTCCAAGGGAGCGCGCGCCCGCCGTGTTACTTGGCACCCAATGCATGTGCCTGGCGGCCGCGATGTCTGCCGGGCACCCGCGATTGCCCGGTAACACAGCAGGACCGTGGATCTGTGTATGTAAACACACAGATCCACGGTCCTGTCAGAGGAGAGGAGACCGATGGTGTGTTCCCAGTACAGAGAAACACTGATCGGTCTCCTCCCCTTGTGAATCCCCCTCCCCCTACAGTTAGAATCGCTCCCAGGGAACATATTAACCCCCTTCAGCGCCCCCCTAGTGTTAACCCATTCCCTGCCAGTAACATTTATACAGTAATTCAATGCATTTTTATAGCACAGATCTCTGTATAAATGTGAATGGTCCCAAAAATGTGTCAAAAGTGTCCGATCTGTCCGCCGCAATATCGCAGTCACGATAAAAATCGCAGATCGCCGCCATTACTAGTTAAAAAGAAAGATAATAATAAAAATGCTTTAAATCTATCCTCTATTTTGCAGACGCTATAACTTTTGTGCAAACCAATCAATATACGCTTATTGCAATTTTTTTTTTTACCATAAATATGTAGAAGAATATGTATCGGCCTAAACTGAGGAAAACATTTTTTTTTTATATATTTTTTTGGGGATATTTATTATAGCAAAAAGTAAAAAATATATATAATATAATTATATATATATATATATATATATATATATATATATATAATTTTTTTTTAAACTTGTCATTCTTCTTTTGTTTATAGCGCAAAAAATAAAAACCGCAGAGGTGATCAAATACCACCAGCAGAAAGCTCTATTTGTGGGGACAAAATGATAACAATTTCACCTGGGTACAGTGTTGTATGACCGCGCAATTGTCATTTAAAGTGTGACAGAGCTGAAAGCTGAAAAATGGCCTGGGCAGGAAGGGGGTGAAAATGCCCTGTATTTAGGTGGTTAATACAAAAAAATTGTAAAAACAGGCGACTAGCATCTGAGCAATATGCAATACAATACAAAAAAACATTAGAACATTACAACAACACTTATGCTCTCGTGGGGGTTGAGCACCCCAAAATCCGACGCGTTTCCAGTTTTGGCTTGAAAACTTTCATCAGGGGTGGAGAGTAAGATGAAACGCAGTATAATAACAGCTCATGATGGAGCCAATCCTCAATCAGAAACGTATTGGATGCAAATGCAGCTGGACCCCAGAAAAAGGTCCCTAGTGACAGCCCCGGATATTGGTACGTCCCTCCACAAAAAGTACAAGCTGGTGTGGGTACTGAAATTTACAGATCCACTACCTCCCTAAAAATGTAGGGGGTAGGATAAAGCTACCACCAACGTAGATCCGAGCCCCAAATATAGCTCCCAGGAGGTCCCCTGTTTATTTGGATTCCTTGTTGGAGACACCAAGGAGGAGGTCCTGTAAGGTATCACGTCTGGATCGGGTGCAGCCCCTAATAATCTAGTAATAGAACCAGGGACCCTAGTGCAAGGCAGAAGTACTAAGCACTAAGCTACTGCTTTTGGGTCATTGAGCAACTTTACACTGGTGGCTGCGTGTCCTCCTGTGGCCATTCGCTTGTAATGGGCCATCATAAGGCCTCGAGTCTGTAATACATGGTACAAAGTAATGCGTATCTAACGGTCTATGACTTTATTCTGCAGGATAGAACCTCCCCAACCACCAACACCTATTGTGGAGGAAATTCTGCTGGGAGAACTGAAGCTTGCAACGTTGGAAGCCATGTGAGTGGTGGCTATTTTATGTATTTGGTGGGGACATTTAGAACTGGCAGCTGTAATATTTTTTCATCATTATGGTGTTAATGTAACTGGATGCTTGGAAATGATTTGGGAAGGGAAATTTTCCTTGGCTTAGCGAATGTGGTGAGAACTCACTTGCAGAGGATACCCAATAACACGCAAGGAAAAATTTTAAAAATAAAACCGTATTTTTGTTTGTACGTTATTGGATGATGGAAGTCCACAGAGCTTTGCCACGTTCACTAATTCGCAAGCACTATAGCTCCCGAAAGACATACCGTATATACTCGAGTATAAGCCGAGGCACCTCATTTTTTATTTTTTTAACAGAAAAGTAGGCACCTAATTTTACCACAAAAAAATGGGAAAACGTATTGACTCGAGTATAAGCCTAGGGTGAGAAATGCGCAGCTACTGTAAGTGGAAAAGAGGGTCAACAATGCCCATTTGCAGCCTCATTGTGCCCATTTGCAGCCATAGGTCCCCCAAACTTCAAACTTGGTAGTTAAGGGTTCCTAAATGCCCCCCAGCTGCAGCCACAATTTGGGGTCTCTGGACCCAAAGGGTCCCGAAATAACATTGCTGCAGATGGACACGGTTGACCAAATTTGGGGCCCCGTATCTCGGGGTCACTTGGTGCTAGGGACCCCAAATTTGGAGTGCAAACCCAGTGGAACTAGCACTACAACATATCCAAATTTGGGGTTCTCAGCTGCCGAGTTTTCCATCACATTTTTTTTTTGTGCCGAAAATGCCCCCCGCTTATACTCGAGTCAAGCACTTTTCTGCAGCAGAATTTTCTGACCCGAATTTGGGGCACCGTATCTCGGGTCACTTGGTGCTAGGAACCCCAAATTTGGATATGTTGTAGTGCTAGTTCCACTGGGTTTGCACTCTGGGCACTTTGGGGTCCCTAGCACCAAGTGACCCCGAGATACGGGCCCCCAAATTCGGGTCAGAAAATGTCATTCTCTGCTGCAGAAAAGTGGTGCTTGACTCGAGTATAAGCCGAGGGGGGCATTTTCAGCACAAAAAAATGTGCTGAAAAACTCGGCTTATACTCGAGTATATACAGTACTTGCCAGTCTATACTTTTTCCCACTGACTCCTGATATATTAATTTCATAAGGGGTCCCCTAAGATCTGAATTTTTTAAAGTTTGAGAAAGGAAATGCTGCACTAGATGCCTGTAGAGGGCAAGGAAGTATATAGAGAAGTTAGTGGGCAGTTCAATTAGTGGGCTACGTGGGCAGGGCCGTCTTTAATATTTATTGGACCCTGGGCAAAACTTTTTCTTGGGCCCCCCCCCCCCCCTCATGCAGTTTCGCTCTCCACCTGCTCTGAGACATACAACAAATAGCAGCTAGTCTCAGAATCAGTTTACTGAATCAGATCAGGCAGCTATTGCAATTGGTTGCCAGAGGTTACAGTGTATCATTACCGCTCACTGACTGGTTGCCAAAGGTACAGCACACATTACGGCTCACTGATTAGTTGCTAGAGGTTACAGCACATGATTTCTGCTTGTTGATTGGTTGCTAGAGATTACTATGGATATGACCTCAGGGGGGCATGATATACATATCAATGTTGATGGCCGCCGCTATTTACATATGAATGCCGGTAATTTTACATGTAAACACAGGGTCTGCAGGTGAGTCATCTGTACAATATGGCAGAGCTGGGCAACATTAGTAGCAGCTCTTCACACTGAGATATTGGGACACAGCACAGAACTAAAAACCTCAAGGGACGAGGGAATTTAAACCAGGATAGTTGGCAAGTATGAGGCAGCTGCTTTGGGCCCCACAACAGGGCCCAGGGCAGCTGCCCCTTTTGCCCTGCCTTAAAAACGGCCCTGTACGTGGGATGGGGTGCTGTATTAAGACGCTAGCAAGACAGTTTGGGGATGGAGTTGGACCAATATGGGCTTGCCTACTAAAGGATATTCCATAACAGGAGTAGCAAAATGAGTGATTTAAAAAAAATATATTTCAGGCATAAACTTCAGGACTCCCAGGTGTTGTTTAACGTGGAAGAAATGGGGAAGGTCTTAAAAGACTGGTTGATGAACTTGGAGAAGTCTCTCAGTCCCCAGGACCTCACTGGCTCATGTGAGACATCGCTGAACTCCTCAGGGGAAGCAGACCCAATAGATTCATCCGACACCGAGGAGATCCAGAGGAAACCGTCTGTCTGCTCCAGGGTGGAGGAAGATTTCGTCTTCAGAGTACGCGCTCCGTGTTTCATAGAAGAACCTCTTCATCGAGACCTCTCCCAGCTAGCTATTATGTGCCTAGAATATAACGTTTTCGCCAGTGAGGCTTGCCTTGATGAGAACCCAAGTGCCTGCCGCTTTATACGGAAGTACCTCTTCCTGCTGGACCTCAAAAGGCTCAAGCGATGCCTCGCGCTGATCTACAGTGACGCCCCCGGCCTCTGGGACACTTACATTGAAGGACTAAAAGGTAATATTGATGTTTTTGAATATTTTTGTACCAAATTTTGCAACACAACAATTTTGGTGTTTCTGGATACTGAGGGTCTAATGTGGGCAAAGCAGGGGCGGACTGACAACTCATGGGGCCCCCGGGCAATCTGAGATTATGGGGCCCCCCGGGCAATCTGAGATTATGGGGCCCCCCGGGCAATCTGAGATTATGGGGCCCCCCGGGCAATCTGAGATTATGGGGCCCCCGGGCAATCTGAGATTATGGGGCCCCCCGGGCAATCTGAGATTATGGGGCCCCCCGGGCAATCTGAGATTATGGGGCCCCCCGGGCAATCTGAGATTATGGGGCCCCCCGGGCAATCTGAGATTATGGGGCCCCCCCGGGCAATCTGAGATTATGGGGCCCCCGGGCAATCTGAGATTATGGGGCCCCCCGGGCAATCTGAGATTATGGGGCCCCCGGGCAATCTGAGATTATGGGGCCCCCCGGCAATCTGAGATTATGGGGCCCCCCGGGCAATCTGAGATTATGGGGCCCCCCGGGCAATCTGAGATTATGGGGCCCCCCGGGCAATCTGAGATTATGGGGCCCCCCGGGCAATCTGAGATTATGGGGCCCCCCGGGCAATCTGAGATTATGGGGCCCCCCGGGCAATCTGAGATTATGGGGCCCCCCCGGGCAATCTGAGATTATGGGGCCCCCCCGGGCAATCTGAGATTATGGGGCCCCCCGGGCAATCTGAGATTATGGGGCCCCCCGGGCAATCTGAGATTATGGGGCCCCCCGGGCAATCTGAGATTATGGGGCCCCCCGGGCAATCTGAGATTATGGGGCCCCCCGGGCAATCTGAGATTATGGGGCCCCCAGGCAATCAGAGATTATGGGGCCACACAGTATACACACACACACACACAGTATACAATCACACAGTATACACATACATGTTTCTATTGGCTGAGAAGGTACTGGAGAGGCGGGGCAGCTATAATTTCTGGGTTTTTAGACCAAAAGGATGTCGGTAAGGGACATTTCAGAAACAGATGTAAAAAAAAAAAACAGATTTTTACATACGGTCCCTGGTTTTTACTGAGGCTGGCAACTCTGATGGGGCCCCCTAGTGGCCCGGGGCCCTCGGGAAGTGGCCGAGTGGCCTAATGGTCAGTCCGCCCCTGGGGCAAAGCGTTCTGTTAGGAGTGAGCTTGTGTTCTATCACATAAAAGGCTCTTCAAATCTTCAACTAGAGAAGAATTGAACTCCTTTCCCATGGAAAAGCCTTTAATGATGGCAAAATACTTGACCTCCGCAGGATTTACTATGTGTGTGTGTGTGTGTGTATGTGTGTATATATATGTGTATGTATGTGTGTGTATATATGTGTATATATATGTGTGTATGTATGTATGTATGTATGTATGTATGTATATGTGTATATATATATATATATATATATATATATATATATATATATATATATATATATATATATATATATATATATATATATATATATATATATATATATATATATATATATATATATTGGAATTTTTATGGTGGCGATCAGCGACTTTTAGGGACTGTGATATTGCGGCGGACAATCTGACACTTTTTGGGAACCACTAATACAGTGATCGGTGCTAAAAAAATATACACGGTCGCTGTACTAATGACACTGGCTGGGAAGGGGGTTAAAGTGGTGGGACACCCAGAAAACAAAAACTTAAAAAAAATGTTAGTAACAATTTAAAATGGAAAAACATTTTTTTTTTTTTTACTTACCAGAAATGGCTGTTGCTAGGCAGATCGTCCTAATCTGTCTCCTCCAGCGCCGCGGTGATCTTCTCTCCTTCCGTCTAGTGAATGGGGCGCGGTGTGTTATGGGAACTGTGTCCCACAACACATTGCGTTCCCCATTCACAAATTAGACTCGCGCATGCGCAGTAGGCCGCGCGCCGACTCGCGCATGCGCAGTAGGAAATGGGAAGCCGTTTCCCTTACTGAGGATGGTGGCGCTGGATCCGGATCGCCGAGGGACAGCTCGCCCTCCACGACCGACATCGCGGGCGCCCTGGAGGGTAAGTGTACTTATTAAAAGTCAGCAGCGACTTTTTTTTTTTTTTAGCTGCTGACTTTTTTACATTTTTTTTTTTTTTTTAAGGTGAAACACCGCTTTAACATCAAGGGCAATCGAAGGGTTAACTGTGTGACTAGCCAGTGTTTTTTGTGTTTTACTTTCAGGTGTTTTTTTTTACTAAGGAATGTGCTTTGCAGGGAAACTAAATCCAACACACCCCCCGCTGACAGGACGGGGATCTGCATTGATTACATATACAGAGCTCTGTCCAGTGTGTCTCCTCGCCGATCAGTGGGTGCCGGCGGTCATTCATTGGCCAGCATCGCCCCCCTGACCCAGAAGTTCAGAATCGCGTATACAGTCAGTGGCGGTGCGTCCATTAAGGGCGCACGGGCACCGCCCCCTCTCTGCAGGCTACATTGCATGAATCTATCCATGGTCACTGTAGCCACCCCCTATTCAGGTGTCCGCACCCTTTTTAGATGCCAGGCGCCTGAATTGCAGCGGCGGGGGGTGTATTTTTGAAGGACCTGATTAGAGCCAGAAGCTCTATTAGGCTTCAAAAAAGATGAACTCGGAGCGCAGAGCATTGCACTCAGAGTCCACCCAGGTGTGTTAGAAAAGCAAATTAATATTCGCTTTTCTTAACACTGTACCGCCTCTCCGCCAATCAGGAAGCGCAGGGCTGTTACCCGTCACCTGATTGGCTGAAAGGACAGGCGCTGCCATTGGACGCCTATCAGGAGGAGGGGGTTTAGACGCATAGAGGACACAGCTCGCCGCTGCAAGGTCCCACAGCTCGCCACCGTCACCCGCTGCCTAACCCGCCACCAAAATGGGGTAAGTGCTGGTCAGACGGCAAGCGAGTGGCGGCATTTGATGGGCACAGTGGCAGACTTTGGGGCACAGTGGCGGCCTTTGATGGGGCACAGTGGTGGCTGCTATTAATAGGACACAGTGGTGGCTGCTATTGATAGGACACAGTGGTGGCTGCTATTGATAGGACACAGTGGTGGCTGCTATTGATAGGACACAGTGGTGGCTGCTATTGATAGGACACAGTGGTGGCTGCTATTGATGGGCACAGTGGCTGCTATTGATAGGACACAGTGGTGGCTGCTATTGATAGGACACAGTGGTGGCTGCTATTGATAGGACACAGTGGTGGCTGCTATTGATGGGCACAGTGGCTGCTATTGATAGGACACAGTGGTGGCTGCTATTGATGGGACACAGTGGTGGCTGCTATTGATGGGACACAGTGGTGGCTGCTATTGATGGGACACAGTGGTGGCTGCTATTGATGGGACACAGTGGTGGCTGCTATTGATGGGACACAGTGGTGGCTGCTATTGATGGGACACAGTGGTGGCTGCTATTGATGGGACACAGTGGTGGCTGCTATTGATGGGACACAGTGGTGGCTGCTATTGATGGGACACAGTGGTGGCTGCTATTGATGGGACACAGTGGTGGCTGCTATTAATGGGCACAGTGGCTGCTATTGATGGGACACAGTGGTGGCTGCTATTGATGGGACACAGTGGTGGCTGCTATTGATGGGACACAGTGGTGGCTGCTATTGATGGGACACAGTGGTGGCTGATATTGATGGGACACAGTGGTGGCTGCTATTGATGGGACACAGTGGTGGCTGCTATTGATGGGCACAGTGGTGGCTGCTATTGATGGGACACAGTGGTGGCTGCTATTGATGGGACACAGTGGTGGCTGCTGTTGATGGGACACAGTGGTGGCTGCTGTTGATGGGACACAGTGGTGGCTGCTGTTGATGGGACACAGTGGTGGCTGCTATTGATGGGACACAGTGGTGGCTGCTATTGATGGGACACAGTGGTGGCTGCTATTGATGGGCACAGTGGTGGCTGCTATTAATGGGCACAGTGGCTGCAATTGATGTTTTTTTTTCAGGATTTTTCACTGTGAAAAATTTGAAAATTTTGAGCATCAGCCGCCACTGTATACAGTATGTACTGCAGCTTGCTAATCATTAGACGTGGTGGCTGCATTCCTTTTCCCCTCTGTTTTTACCTTGTGATCTGGCCAGTAACACACCTCTGGTATTGGTGAGACGCAACTCTGTATGAAGGCGCACAGGAGGCAGAGCAGACGGCAGCATTGTCAGTCTGGTGGGTAGGTTAGCGTTAAATGTATTTGCAGTTTTCGATTCACTAACAAATAGAAGCCAAACTCCAGCTCACACTTTATAATCCGTTTACAGTAAACTTTTTTTATTTATTTTTTTCCTTTTTTGGGATAAAGGTTTTACATAAAAGCTGATCATTGTAAGCACCCCTGCCAGTGTTGCATGGTTTGTCTCATCCATGTAAACTGATACATTCTGCTGGAGAGCTTGTGCTTTTGGGGGAAAAAAAACGACGATCTTGCTGTGTAAATTCCCCAATTGAATGGATGTAGGGAAAGACGGCCCGTAGATAAACAGGTACAACTTCTGATAAATTTTCCTGACACCATGAAAAAAATGGTGACAGGGTAGAGCGCTCCACCTGACTGAAAGCCTCAGCTCTGTTCCTGTGTGCTTTGGGGGGGGGGGGGGGGTATCCCTTCCCCTTCCCTCCAATCAGCTCTTACAATTGGTTGTAAACATACCCAGTGAAGTGACTGGTCTCAGGTGATACACAGAGATAATATAAGTTGTACCTGTTTATCTACGGCCATCTTTCTCCTATATCCATTTAAAGTGAGGAATTTACACAGGATCTCTCAGCTCTGAAAAGCAGGGGGGGCGGGGAGCTGAAGTTGCATCAGTGAGAAGAGCTTTAAGAGCTGATTGGAGGGAAGGGACACCCCCCCCCCCCCCCCTACAGCACACAGGAACAGAGCTGAGGCTCTCAGTCTGCTGGAGTTCTCTCCCCTGTCACCATTTTTTTTTTTTTCATGGTGTCAGGAAAATTTGTCAGAAGTGACTCGTGCTGATAGGAAGGAGGCAGCAGACAGAAATGACACTTAGTGCTCTGGATTGAGACAAGTACACACCAGGGGCGGACTGACAACTCATGGGGCCCCCGGGCAATAGGAGATTATGGGGCCCCCAGGCAATCAGAGATTACGGGGGGACATACAGTATACACATACATGTACACACAGTATACACAGACATGTTTCTATTGGCTGAGAAGGTACTGGAGAGGTGGGGCAGCTAAAAAACTCAGGATTTTTAGACCAAAGGGATGTCAGTAAGGGACATTTTACTGAGGCTGGCAACCCTGATGGGGCCCCCCAGTGGCCCGGGGCCCTCGGGCAGTGCCCGAGTGGCCGAATGGTCAGTCCGCCCCTGGTACACACTATAGAGAGATGTGCTTTGTTCACATTTTATATCTGAGGTTTACAACCACTTTTAATTTATTTTAAGGCTAGCTTGCTAGAATGTAGTCCTAACATTTTGTCTCATTCGCTCGCAGATCTGGCCGGTCTGGGTCCGTTGGTGTTGGCCATAGAGAAAGGAGATCTGGTGAGCGCGGTGCAGAGACTGAAGGATATGGAGCCCTGGGACAGCCCTCTCCTCCTCGCCTACGTGTCCAGGTGTGTCATCCAAATGTCCCCCCAAACCGGACAGTCCCCCAGACCGTCAATATGTGGCGGGACAACTCGGTACATGGAAGAATGAATTGCATTTCCTAAGCATTCTGCAAGAAAAAGTATAGGTGTGATAACGGCCAATAGGAAATGATTGGAGGCGGGACTTCCATAAAAGGGGCCGTCACTGAATCCTGGTGGACGCGTGGGGGCTCACTCATTGCACATTCCAGGTTTTAAACTTTAATTCCCGAAGATGGAATTATTTTGCCTTCACTCCCTATTTGTTATCTTTATCATCTTCTCCCAAAAAAAAAATCAATTTACAAGTATAAATGTTTTTTTTTTTATAAAATAATTTTTTTGGGGGGGAATTTTTTATTTTTATTTTTTTTTTTTTATTCTGACCTTTGCTCGTTTTTATTTACTAATTGAGGTTTTTAAACTTAGGAGCCCGGGTTTCAAAATGTAATATGACACTTGCAGATAGTCTTCAATTGTCATCGCGTATTACAGTAAAACAATAAATGGTTACAGTGTATTTTATTCATATGGAAACCAGAGGTGTGACCATAGAAGAAACCATACAATTAAAATTAAAAAAAAAAAAGTTGTTTTAAAATAGGACTAATATGATTCCTGGTACAAAGCCAAGCAAACATATTTGTAAATGGGGGGGGGGGGGATATGTTTTTGTTTTAAAAAATGTGTGCACTTTTTTTATTTTGACACTGAAAAAAATAAAGGAAGGGAAATGAAGAATTGAGGAAAAAGAATAAGGAGAAAAAAAAAAAGGAAAAATCAGGAGAAAAATAGGAGAAGGTGAGGAAGGAGTTAATAAGAGTTGGTTGTGATTAACTAAGGGTTATTAATGATGATGAGAATAATAATAGTTAAGGAAACTATATTAAAATATATATATTAATATAGTTTCCTTAACTATTATTATTATTATTATAATATTAATAATAAATAATAGTTAAGGAAACTATATTAATATATATATTTTAATATAGTTTCCTTAACTATTATTATTTATAATTATTATTATCATTAATAACCCTTAGTTAAAATGAGCTGGTTAGGATTAATTAAGGGTTATTAATGATATTATTATGATCATTAATAACCCTTAGTTAATTATAACCAGCTCTTTTTAACTAAGGGTTATGAAAGATGATAATAATCAGAGGCGGCTCTCTAATTAGGCAAATTAGGCGGTCGCCTAAGGCCTCGTACTCACAGGGGCCTCGCGGCCTCCTAATTTGCCTGTGCTCAATCACTGATTCTCTCTTCCCCCCTCTTCATCTCACCCTCTTTTCTGTGTGCTTGTATTTTTTTTCCTATTACGGGCGTGATTGGGGCCTCATGTGTAAGTTTCGCCTAAGGCCTCACAAAGCCTAGAGCCGCCTCTGATAATAATAATTAATAATAGTTAAGGAAACTATATTAAAATATATATATTAATATAGTTTCCTTAACTATTATTATTATTATATTATTATTATTATTATTATTATTATTAATTATTATTATCATCATCATCATTCATAACCCTTAGTTAAAAAGAGCTGGTTAGGATTAACTAAGGGTTATTAATGATCATAATAATATCATTAATAACCCTTAATTAATCCTAACCAGCTCATTTTAACTAAGGCTAGTTTCACACTGGGGCGTTGGGGGCGCTGGCGGTAAAGCGGCGCTATATTTAGCGCCGTTTTACCGTCGTTTTAGCGGCGCTTTGCGGCCGCTCGCGGGGCGGTTTTACCCCCGCCAGCGGCCGAAAAAGGGTTAATAAAAAGGGTTCGGAGCGCTGCCCCATTGTTTTCAATGGGAACGGGCGCTATAGGAGCGGTAAATATACCGCTCCTACAGCGAGCCAAAGATCGGCTTGCAGGACATTTTCCTGCTTTCACACTGAAGACACAGTAACAGCTGTTTCGGATCGGTTTGCAGGCGCTATTTTTAGCGCAATAGCCCCTGCAAACCGCCCCAGTGTGAAAGGGGCCTAAGGGTTATTAATGATAATAATAGTTAAGGAAACTAATATATAATCTATTTTAATATAGTTTCCTTAACAATTATTATTATTATTATCATCATCATTAATAACCCTTAGTTAATCCTAACCAACTCTTTTTAACTCCTTCCTCACCTTCTCCACTTAGCTATCATTTTTCTCCTGATTTATTTAAAAAATGTTCTCTACTTCCTATTTTTTTTTTCCCATGTTTCTTAATTTCCCTTCCTTTATTTTTTTTTTTCAGTGTCAAATAAAAAAAGTGCACACATTTTTTAAGCAAAAACATATCTTTTTTTTCTCCATTTACAAATATCTTTGTTTGGCTTTGTACAAGGAATCATATTAGTCTAATTTTAAAACCAATTTTTTTAATTTTAATTTTAAATGAACAATGGCCAAAAAGACGAAAAAAAAATGTATTTCATTTTTGTAATACGCAACAAAATAAGCCTGGGTTGTCACCCTGGAAAATGTAATGTTTTATTTTGTTATCACCAAATAAAAAGGCCCATTGTGAAAATGCAAAAATTGCTCTGGCCCATAAGAGATGCAGTATAAACATACAAAGGCTTAACACTAAAATAATTTTCCTGGAATTGACATTTTAATAAGTGATAACCTTTGCTGGTTAAAGAAACCATACAATTAAATAATGTTCCTTTTGTTAATCCTAACAAACCCTCATCAACTCCTTACTCTTACCTATTATTATTTTTCTGTTTTTTATTCTTTTTTTTCAATTTCTATTTTTTTCCATGATTCTTTATTTTTATTCGTTTGTTATTTTTTTCACTGTCATTTAAAAAAAGTGCACAATTTTTTTTAAACAGAAGTCCTTTTTTTTCCATTTACAAATAACTTTTGCCTGGCTTTGTACCAGGAATCATATTTGTCTGATTTTAAAACCACTTTTTTTTATTTTTTTTTTATGAACAATGCTCAAAAAGAAGAAAAAAAAATGGAACTTTATTTTTGCAATAAACAACTAAAAAAAAAAATAAAAAGGTTACTTTGTCCCTCTAAGAAAATGAACATATTATTTTATTATCTTAAAGTGGAGGGCCCACAAAAAAAATTAATAAAAAGTCAGCAGCTACAAATACTGCAGCTGCTGACTTTTAATAATCGGACACTTACCTGTCCCAGGGTCCAGCGATGCGGGGGAACGAGACCCCCCTCGTTCCCCGCTCCGCTCGCGGCGCCGGCATTCTTAATGTGGGCACCCGGCTGTGGCTTCACAGCCGGGCACCACTGCGCATGCGCGAGCGGCTCCGTGCGCCGTGATACGACGCTCACTCATCTGGGACACATGACAGGTCCCAGATGACTGTGCGGCGTCTAGGGGAAGTGATGTCATTGCCCGGGCAATGAAGGTGGCAGACTACGAGGGACCCCCTAGCAACAGGCATTTAGAGGTGAGTAAAACATTTTTTTATTTCCAATTCTTTTTATTTTTTTTATGATTTTTAAGCCAATTTTTTTTTTGGTGGCAACACCACTTTAAGTAACGACAAAATTATCGCAAAATAAAAAGGCACATTGTGAAAATGTAAAAAATTCTCTGGCCCATAAGGATATCCCTTATGGGCCAGAGAATTTTTTACATTTTCATACAAAAGCTGAAAACTAAAATAATTTTTTTTTTTTTCCCCTGGAATTGACCTGTAAGAAATGATACCCTGTGCTGAAATCTTTGTGAATTTACTGCTACTTTTATTTGATATTAATGGCCGATAAAATAACTCTCGCGTTGGTGACCTCAGAGTGCAAATTAGAGTTTGAGTACGATGGACGTTTTTATCTATTATTTTGATTCCATTTAGGATTTATGACAAATTTGGCGAATCGGCAGTGAGATCCCTCCCTAAGTTTTACCCGTCGATCTTACCGGTGGACGTTAAGCATCTTTGCAGGGCCAATCCGGGGCACTTTTTGGCCTACTTGGACAATCTCATCAAGACAAAACCGGAACAGCAAAGGTGAGGTGAAGCGAGGACCATACCTGAGGCTTTGCCGTTATTATTCAGATTTCACATTGGTCTTGTCTGCTTGGCCGGCCAAGGGGGCGGTAAAAATAGACAAGTCAATCCGTGGTTTAACTGACTGTGAGCCAAATGAACATGGCTGGTGACCACGTCCGTACATATTGTTGCACTGCAGTTATACAACTGTAGAACCCACCTAGATAGGTTGCTGGATAGGTTAGGTAAACTTGGTTCTTGTAGCTCTCCTGTAATCGGTAGAGCGGCTTGTGATTGCTTTGGGCTGTTCAGGGCTCTGTAGGCTGCAGGTTTGACTGCTCCCCCCTGTTTTCTGAAGAGTTCTGGGCTGAGAGAGTCAAACAAGCAGTCTGAATATTTATGTGGTTCCATCCAATTCCTGGGGGTAGGCCTTCCAGTAGGGGGCTGTAGAGTGCTTACCGTATATACTCGAGTATAAGCCGAGTTTTTCAGCACATGTTTTTTGTGCTGAAAATGCCCCCTTGGCTTATACTCAGTCAAGCACTTTTCTGCAGCTGAGAATGACATTTTCCGACCCGACTTTGGGGCCCCGTATCTCGGGGGGCCACTTGGTGCTAGAAACTAGACATGTGCACAATAGAAAAATGTGTTTATTTTCGTTTCGTTTCTTTCGTTTCCGTTGATTCGTAACGATTCGTAAATTCGTAAGTCGCCGGTGTTCGTATTCGTAACGATTCGTATTTTCGTAAGAGTTATTTTTTAGTTGATTCTTTTTTCCGTTAGTTTAATTTTCGTTTATTCGAAATTTGGACGCATTTGTATTTTCGTAGATTTAGTTACATTCGTACTTTCGTTAGATTGATTTATTCGTACTTTCGTGACATTGTTTTCGTAGATTCGTAAATTCATAATTTTATGTAATGTGTATGCTATTATTACATTTTAAGAGACACGGAAAATTACGAATCGAAGAAAAAAGTTACGAATGTACGAATTTTTTCGTTCAATCCATTTGAAGCACGTTAAGCAGCCCCATTGTAAGAGACACGGAAAATTACGACTCGAAAAAAAAAAAAAAAGTTACGAATGTACAAATTTTTTCGTTCAATACATTCGAAGCACGTTAAGCAGCGCCATTGTAAGGGACACGGAAAATTTACCAATTCAACAAAATAAAAAAGTTACGAATACAAATTTTTTCGTTCATTTTGATTTTCGTTGTTCCTGTTTTCGTTTTTCGGATTTTCTTCTTTCGGATTTCGTTGTTTCTAATTTGGTTATTTTCGGATTTTCTTTTTTCGGATTCGTTCGATTCGAACATTCGTTAACATTTTTAGCGAATCGTTCGTTCATTCGTACCATAACGAATGAACGAATATAATGAATTTTAAAGAAAAACGAAAAACAAACGAAACGAATTGCACATGTCCACTAGGAACCTGCACCAAGTGGCCCCGACATACGGGCCCCAAAGTCGGTTCGGAAAATGTCATTCTCTGCCGCAGAAAAGTGCATGACATTTTTCCAACCGACTTTGGGGCCCCGTATCTCGGGGCCACTTGGAACCCCAGCTTTGGATATGTTGTAGCGCTAGTTCCACTGGGTTTGCACCCCAAATTTGGGGTTCCTAGCACCAAGTGACCCTGAGATACGGGCCCCAAAGTCAGTCAACTGTGTCCATCTGCAGCAATGTCATTTCGGGACCCTTTGGCTGCCGCTAGGGGGCATCTAGGAACCCTTAACTACCAAGTTTGAAGTTTGGGGGACCTATGGCTGCAAATGGGCACAGTGAGGCTGCAAATGGGCATTGTTGACCCTCTTTTCCACTTACAGTAGCTGCGCATTTCTCACCCTAGGCTTATACTCGAGTCAATACGTTTTCCCAGTTTTTTATGGTAAAATTAGGTGCCTCGGCTTATATTCGGGTCGGCTTATACTCGAGTATATACGGTAGATAGTCTGGGGCCAGAGGCAGCCCTGCTATTGTCCAGGAGGAGAGGTTCCCAGCCTGGAGGGCTGCTGCCCTCTCAGGCAGCCCAACTGACATTTACCAGGAGCTCATCAGGGTCCCAGCTATGAAGAACCTGGGACAAAAATCAGCGGCCGCTGCTTGGATGAGTACTACGCAACCTGTCATGTTTGGCAGAGGGTACCAACTCCAAAAGTGACCCGTTCAAGTGCAAGGGACTGTGCCGCAACCTCCATGCACGTGCATGTAATGCAGATGGTTGGGGTTTGCACTTTTAATGGTTAACGCAGGTGTTGAGGAGGTGACCTATCCCTTCTGAGCGACCTCAGAAAAACGTGATATGCAAAAAAGTTCCTGAAAAGTGGGACTTTAATGGACCATGAACAAAAGTGATTCTTATAAAATTAGAAATTTATTGTTGATTAAATATTTACACAATACGTGATAGATGATAAAAAACAAACTCATGGTAAAAATGGACAAGATTGGACAAAAAACTGGAATAACCCAATTCCACTGTCAGGGGGGACAGAGGAAATCCAACGCGCTTTACACCTTTCTCCCCCCTACAATGTATCTTTCTCTCTATTCAGAGGAGGAAAAAAAAAAAAACATGGGTGAGATGCACAGTGACTGATCAGCCAATCAGAGGAGAGGAATCGGGGAGTCCCAGTTGCCCATTGTTGGCGAGAACCCGGGTTCTGTTTTGGAAGCGCACTGTGCAGTGTTCACACTGGTGTGTACAGACAGCAGAAGGGGTTCAAAATTTGAAATCCTCGGCAAGTGGCTGGGGATTTGGATTTTTCTGCCCTCCCTATGCTGGCCCCCCCAAGGCGGCTGCCTACATAGCCTTATGCTGGGGCTGAACCTGCAAAAAAACAATAATGATAACCACTTAACGACCGCCCTATAGCAGATCTACTGCCACAGGGCAGCCTTTCTATGCAGAATCACAAGATAGATATATAGATAAATATATATATATCTATCTATATATCTCTATAGATGAATAGATATAAAATATTGATTGTGATTCTGCACTTCCGGGTAGGGGGTGCGCACATGCGCCACTTCTGCTGTGATTAGTCGCCTTGAGGCGATTCAGTTCGCATTGTAGCGCTATACAAATTATTTATTCATTCATTCATTCATTCAGAAGCTGATCAGTGGGTGCCGGCCAGTGGATGTCCGCCGGCACCACCGATCGCTGGGAAGGGAGGCTGGAAAGAGCTCTGCATATGTAAACAAGGCAGAGCTCCGTTCTGACAGCGGGGATGTTGATGCATTTTCTTACCGTGCAAAGCAAGAAAAGAAAATGTATCGCATCTCTTGGTAAAAGCAGCACAGCTAGTACACAAAAACACTGGCTAGGCACACGTCTAACCCTTTTGATCACCCTTCGTGTCATTAGTACAGTGACAGTGCATATTTTTAGCACTGATCACTGTATTGGTGTCAGTGGTTCCCACAACGTGTCAGGCTGTCTGCCACAATATCGCAGTCCCGCTAGAAGTCGTTGATCGTCGCTATTACTAGTATAAAATAAATACAAATTCCAGTATCTATGCCCAAGTTTGTAGACGCTATAACTTTTTTTTTTTTTTTTTAAACCAATCAATGTACGCTTATTGGGATTTTTATTTTTATTTTTTTTTTACCAAAAATATGTAACGGAATACATATTGGCCTAAATTAATGAAGAAATTTCGATAATTTTTTTTTTTTTTGTTTTACTTTTTAATTTCTTTTTAATTTTTTTTTTACTTTTTAATTTTTTTTTTTTTTTTTTTTTTTATTTAGAAAGTAAAAATTAGTTTCTTTCAAAATTGTCAGCCTTTTTGCTAATAGCGCAAAAAATAAAAAGCACAGTGCCGATTAAATACCACCAAAAGAAAGCTCTAATTTGTGGGGGAAAAAAATACATACGTTTTATTTGTGTACAGCGTTGCACGACCGCGCAAGTGGATAATGATAAAAATTGAGAAAAAAATGGTAAGATCAAGGCTTGATCTAGGTCAGGGTTAGTGTTGGGGTCAAGGTAAGGATCAAAATGCATTTTTGTCTGTGTAGGCAGACACTACACCGACACTGACACCTAATATATCAGAAGTACACCAAGAAAGCAGAATTGGAAAATTTGTACCAAATTGTTGCATTAGATACATATTCTTGGTAAGTAAGACTAATGTGTGTGTTTGTTTTTTTTTTTATTGTAGATTATTCCTGTTACAGTCTCTTGCCCAACCGGAATCCTTAAAGTTAGACTGGCTGCAACTAGCCGTTTCCCATGATGCCCCCCACTCTTCAAGCACTGTTGACAGCACTGGAAACCCCAGGTAAGTGATCTGGTCATGTGACCTCTTCAACGTTTAACCACTTACCCACTGGGCAGTTAAACCCCCTTCCTAACCAGACCAATTTTCAGCTTTCGGTGCTCTCACACTTTGAATGACAATTACTCAGTCATGCAACACTGTACCCAAATGAATTTTGTGTCCTTTTTTTCACACAAATAGAGCTTTCTTTTGGTGGTATTTAATCACCGCTGGGTTTTTTATTTTTTGCGCTATAAATCAAAAAATACTGAAAATTCAAAAAAAAAAAAAAAATTCTTTGTTTCTATTAAAAAATTATTGCAGAGTATTGGCGAGTATTGGCGAGTATTGGCGAGTATTGGCGAGTATTGGCGAGTATTGGCGAGTATTGGCAGAGTATTACAGTGTTGCACAGTATTGGCAGAGCATTGCACAGTGGTGGCAGAGCATTCCACAGTGGTTGGTGGCAGAGCATTGCACAGTGGTTGCAGAGCATTGCACAGTGGTTGCAGAGCATTGCACAGTGGTGGCAGAGCATTGCACAGTGGTGGCAGCGCATTGCACAGTGGTGGCAGAGCATTGCACAGTGGTGGCAGAGCATTGCACAGTGGTTGGTTGCAGAGCATTGCACAGTGGTTGGTGGCAGAGCATTGCACAGTGGTTGGTGGCAGAGCATTGCACAGTGGTTGGTGGCAGAGCATTGCACAGTGGTGGCAGAGTATTGACCAGCGCTGTGGGCACTACACATCCAACCCACATCGCTGGTCCCGTTTCTCCCCCTCTCCACTTCTCTCCTCTCTGTACCGATCGGTACAGTGAGGGGAGGGAGGAACCGGCGTCATGACGTGACGCCGGTTTGTGTACATGTGATCGCTCCGTCATTTGACAGAGCGATCACATGGTAAACGGCCGCTATCAGCGGCTGTTTACCGTGATCCGTGATGCACCGGGTCCTCGGGACCCGGCGGTCACGGATGTTCCCGAGTGCGCGCCCCAGGGGGCGCGCGGGAGCAAGTTTCACCCAGGATAAGCCGACCGCGCTGTAGCCGCGCTATAGTCTTGACTATAGCGCGGTCGGCATGTGGTTAAGATGAATTCCATGTATGGATATTTTTACATAGTCGCATTGTTCCAGCTTTGACCAATGTAACTATACATAGCCAATACGAAAAATAAGAAAGGTCCCATAAGCCACACATCACAACAAAACCCTGTGTATGGAACAGGAAAACAGCCTCAGCCCAGGCTCCATTCAGGCTGTACACCCAAACGTGTTTCGTCCCACCTACGGGGCTTAATAATGGGGAACATGGAAGATGGAGATCACTGTAATAGACACAGCTATTCCACTGATCTCCACTAGATTTCAGGTCCTGTGCTGAGCTGTCCTGCGGGTATGAACACAGGCGGTCACTTTCTCAGCTTGGGCACCCTTCAGGGAACACTTTGCATTATATGAATGAATGCAAACATTCTGTGATTGGACCAGATGGAAATGTGGGGCAGTGAGGTCATAATCTCTACTTTGTCCAATCAGAGAACACTTTGCATTCATTAAGAGAGTGCAAAGCATTCATTCAATGGCACCCAAGTTGAGCAGCCGACCTCCTGCGTTCTGAGTGCAGCAGGGCAGCCTACCGCACAGGACCCAGAAGATTGAGGTCACTGGATTAGCGATGCCTACTAAAGTGATTTCCAGCTTCTAGAGTGGTGGTCTCTAAACTATGGCCTGGGGGGCCGGATGTGGCCCTTTGCTTGCCATTATCTGGCACTTGGGGCACTATTCCTCTCACTGACACGAGACACTATTCTGCCAACTGACACCAATAACGGGGCACCATTTCTCCCACGGACACCAATAATGGGGCACCATTTCTCCCACGGACACCAATAATGGGGCACCATTTCTCCCACGGACACCAATAATGGGGCACCATTTCTCCCACGGACACCAATAATGGGGCACCATTTCTCCCACGGACACCAATAATGGGGCACCATTTCTCCCACGGACACCAATAATGAGGCACCATTTCTCCCACGGACACCAATAATGGGGCACCATTTCTCCCACGGACACCAATAATGGGGCACCATTTCTCCCACGAACACCATTAATTGGGCACCATTTCTCCCACGAACACCATTAATGGGGCACTATTTATCCCTATAATACCAACGATGGAGCGCAATTTCTCCCCCCTAATCACAAATGTGATAATGTTTACTCCCACTGATGACAAGAATATTTCCACTTCCGCTGGCCACAATCCGGCTCCCCTAAAGTCTGAAGGTCAATAAACTGCTCTGTTGCTTGGAAAGCTTGGAGACCCCCCCTGTTCTGGTGGGGTCCTGCAGGTATGGTATATACAGCTGTGGCCAAAAATTATATTAATTTTCACAAAGTTTGCTGCTTCAGTGTTTTTAGATGTTACTAAGGTATACTGAAGTATGATTACAAGCATTTCATAAGTGTCAAAGGCTTCTATTGACAATTACATGAAGTTTATGCAAAGAGTCAATATTTTCAGTGTTGACCCTTCTTTTTCAAGACCTCTCCAACTCGCCCCGGCATGCTGTCATCAACGCCTGGGCCACATCCTGACTGATGGCCACCCATTCCTGCATAATCAATGCTTGGAGTTTGTCAGAATTTGTGGGGTTATTTGGTCACCCACCTCTTGACAATTGACCACAAATTCTCAATGGGATTAAGTTCTGGAGAGTTTCCTGGCCATGGACCCAAAATGTCCATGTTTTGTTTCCCAGGCCACTTATTGCTTTTGCCTTACGGCAAGGTGCTCCATCATGCTGGAAAAGGAATTGTTCCTCACCGAACTGTTCTTGGATGGTTGGGAGAAGTTGCTCTCAGACATGGGCATCCGCAGAACTTTTTTCAGGGGGGGGGGGCATAATTTTAGGGTCACCCATGCACCGCCCCTTTTCGACAATGTCATTATCACATTATTATGGTCAGAGTCTGCAGACGTAGTACAGTCCCTAGGATGGGTAATGGCCAACAGGCCCTCTTACCAGACCCAGCGAAACTACAGCAATGATCACTCCGGCTGGACGATCGTTCACTCTGGGTTCCCCGGGGGCGACACTGTTCAGTAGTGTAGCATGTCTGTACCCTGGTAGTGGCTCAGTCTTTCTCTCTCTGGTGGTGCTGGCCAGTGTGGCTCTCTCTCTGGTGGTGCTGGACAGCATGACTCTCTTTTGTGGCCCTGGAAGGCTCTCTCTCTGGCTTCCGCCCATTGCTCTCGGAGGATGTTTTTGTACCATTTTTTTTATTCATGGATGTGTTCTTAGGCAGAATTGTAAGTGAGCCACTCCCTTGGCTGAGAACCAACCCCACACATGAATGGTCTATGGAGGCTTTACTGTTGGCATGACACAGGACTGATGGTAGCGCTCACCTTTTCTTCTCTGGACAACGTTTTTCAGATGCCCCAAACAATTGGAAAGGGGATTCAATGGAGAAAATGACTTTCCTCCCAGTCCTCGGCAGTCCTATCCCTGTACCTTTTGCAGAATATCAGCCTGTCCCTGATGTATTTCCTGGAGAGAAGTGTCTTCTTTGCTGCCCTTCTTGACACCAGGCCATCCTCCAAAAGTCTTCTCCTCACTGTGTGTGCCAATTGTACCCACACCTGTCTGCTGCCATTCCTGAACAAGCTCTGCACTGGTGGTGCCCCCCGATCCCGCAGCTGAATCGCCTGTAGGAGACGGTCCTGGAGCTTGCCTGTGCCTTCTTCACAAATGCAGTGGAAATGTTTTTTATGGGATTAAGTTCATTTTCATGGCAAAGAGGGACTTTGCAATTCATCTGATCACTCTTCATAACATTCTGGCGTATATGCAAATTGCCATCATAAAAACTGAGGCAGCAAACTTTGAAAGTTGTTGGAAAACTTTTGGCCACGGCTTTACATGGTTACGTTGGTCCAAGCTGGAACAATGTAACTATGTAAAAATATCCACACCTGGAGTTTTTTTTATTTTTTTTTTAAATCTGTTGCTCAGCAGTACTTTAACTGCTTCCCGACCGGCGCACGCCGATGTACGTCGGCAGAATGGCACGGACAGGCATAAGGGCGTATATATAAGTCCCTTTTTAAATGCCGCCGTGCCATCGGGAGCGCGCCGGTTGGGACCCCCGTGAGGCCGGTCGCGGGTCCCGCGGACTCGATCGCCGCGGGGACACCCGCGATCGTCTCACGGGAAGGCTGAACGGGGAGATGCGGAAATAAAACAGCATCTCCCCGTTCTGCCTAGCAACTAGTGACGCTGATCTCTGCTCCCTGTGATTGGAGCAGAGATCAGCATTTACTAGCTGACAGTCACGCCCCCCCACAGTAAGAAACACACCCCTAGGCATACTTAACCCCTACACTGCCACCTAGTGGTTAACCCCTTCACTGCCAGTGCCATTTATACAGGAATCAGTGCATTTAAATAGCATTGATTGCTGTATAAATGACAATGGTCCCAAAAATGTGTCAAAAATGTCCGATGTGTCCGCCATAATGTCGCAGTCACAATAAAAATCGCTGATCGCCGCCATTACTAATAAAAAAAAAAATTATTAATAAAAATGCTATAAAACTATCCCCTATCTTGTAAACGCTATAAATTCTGTGCAAACCAATCAATAATCGCTTATTGCGATTTTTTTTTTTTTTTTTTACCAAAAATATGTAGAAGAATACGTATCGGCCTAAACTGAGGAAAAAATATGTTTTTTTTTATATATTTTTGGGGGATATTTATTATAGCAAAAAATAAAAAAGAATGCGTTTTTTTTTTTTTCAAAATTGATGCTCTTTTTTGTTTTATAGCGCAAAAAATAAAAACCGCAGGGGCGATCAAATACCACCAAAAGAAAGCTCTATTTGTGGGGAAAAAAGGACGTCAATTTGGTTTGGGAGCCACGTCGCACGACTGCGCAATTGTCAGTTAAAGCGACGCAGTGCCGAATCGCAAAAAGGGGCTGGTCCTTTGGCTGCAAATTGGTCCGGGGCTGAAGTGGTTAAGATCCTTCTTTTGGTTTCTCAAAAAAAGTAAATCTGTGAACTAATTGTACATTTTCTGTTCTCCGCAGACCCCGCTCCCACTTGTTCACCTGGGGCTATGGACATCTCATGTCTCTTTTAATTGAACTGCCATCTGACTTTGTAACCAAAGAGAAAATGCTGAATATCTGCAGGACAGCTGGGTAAGGAACTTGTCCCGTCTGCTGGGCCAGGACAAGGGGTGGGCGGGAAGGGTAGTTGCCCTGGGCACCATAGGTTTACTGTAGGGATGGGGGCACCTTTTTTCTGTTACAAGTGTGACAAGGCTGGAGTAGTGACAAGCGGCAGTCATTTTGACAAGCGAGAGAAATGCTGAGAGGATCCTCTAAGCTTCCACATCATGAACATTGGGGGGGCCAGTTTGGAATCTTCGCCCCGGGTACTAGATGACCTTGTCATGGCACTGCCCATCTGACTCCTAGATGAGTACATTGTTTACTTTGTGACTAAACCACAAAGGCAAACTTAACCTAATGCTACTGAGCAGTTTGACCCCTTGTTCTCATTCAACCTCAAGAATGGTGATGCCAATGCCTTGCAAAGGTTTGTCAACAAGAGGATACATTGTTAGGCTGAAAAAGATTAAAGTGTTATTAAATCTTTATAAAAAAAAAAAAAAAAAATGTAGCAGCATACTTTATATAATAAGCCTTTGCAATTTTGGGGCATTTCATTACCATCTAAGGGAGTGATTCTTAATCAGGGTTCCTTCAGCTGTTGCTATGGGCTCCTTTGAGCTTTTGCTGTCTGACCTCCCATTTAATGGCGTCTTCCACGGCCAATGCCATTTGGTAGAGCTACCCTGTTTCCCCGAAAATAAGACCTAGCGTGATTGTTGGTGATGGCTGAAATATAAGCCCTACCCCCCCCCCAATTAAGCTCTAGTTAAAGTCATTGTAGGTCTTATTTTCAGGGTAGGGCTTATTTTCGGGGAAACAGGGTAGGGCTTATTTGGGGGGTAGGGCTTATATTGCAGCCATCACCGACAATCACGCTAGGTCTTAATTTCGGGGAAACAGGGTAGAATGACACCAATGATCTTTTTTTTTTTTTTTTTTTTTTTTTTTTTTTTTTTTTTTTTTTGTTTTTTTTTTTTTTTTTTTTTTTTGGGGTTTGGGTTTTTGTTTGTTTTTTTTTTTTTTTTTTTTTTGTTTTGTTGTTTTTTTTTTTTTTTTTTTTTTTTTTTTTTTTTGTTTTTTTTTTTTTTTTTTTTTTTTTTTTTTTTTTTTTTTTTTTTTTTTTTTTTTTTTTTTTTTTTTTTTTTTTTTTTTTTTTTTTTTTTTTTTTTTTTTTTTTTTTTTTTTTTTTTTTTTTTTTTTTTTTTTTTTTTTTTTTTTTTTTTTTTTTTTTTTTTTTTTTTTTTTTTTTTTTTTTTTTTTTTTTTTTTTTTTTTTTTTTTTTTTGTTTTTTTTTTTTTTTTTTTTTTTTTTTTTTTTTTTTTTTTTTTTTTTTTTTTTTTTTTTTTTTTTTTTTTTTTTTTTTTTTTTTTTTTTTTTTTTTTTTTTTTTTTTTTTTTTTTTTTTTTTTTTTTCAATGATCTTTTTAGCTGTCTGTAAGGCCAGTGGCGGCTGGTGCTCAATATTAGACATGTGCAATTTGTTTACTTCCTAATTCGTTTTTTAACAAATTTTGACAAATTTGTTAATTCCGAATTTCTGAATTTTTCAATTTCCAAAATTTCCGAATTTCAAAATTTGCAAAATTACGAATTTTCGGATTTCCGAATTTAGAATTTCATATTTTCGGATTTCCGAATTTCCGAATTTTTAATTTCCGAATTTCGTATTTTCGGATTTCCGAATTTCGTATTTTCGAAATTTCCGAATTTCGTATTTTCGAAATTTCTGAATTTCCGAATTTTCAGAATTCGGAAATTCAAAAATTTAAAAAATAGAAAATCTGAAAAAAAGAATCTGTTTAATTCTAAATAATAACTAATAAATTATAGGTATTGGAATTCCCTTTCAAATTTGTCTGTTAGTGAACGTAACGAGTACCAATTTATCCAAAGTTACGAATTATCTGAAATAACGAATGGCCGCATCTAACCAAATGGAACGTAACGATCTTATAATAATAAATAATAATAATAATAAAACCTTTTTCCATTTGTAATGTAATAGTTAGTTATTAAACTGATTTTCTTTCTTTTTTCAGATTTTCAAATTTTGGGATTTTCAAATCTTCGAATTCCCGAATTCCGAAAATTCCGAATTCCGAAAAACCGAAAATTCGTAAATCGGAAAATTCGTAAAATAGGAAATTCGGAAATTCAGAATTTCGGTAATCCGAAAATTCGTAAATCCGAAAATTCGTAAAATACGAAGTTCGTAAATCCGAAAATCCGAAATTCGGAAATCCGAAAATATGAAATGCGGAAATTCGAAATTCGGAATTTCGGAAATCCGAAAAATAGAAATGTGAAAATTCCTGGAATTTATGAATTTCTGAATTCCCGAATTTTCCATTTTCCAAATTTCCGAAAAAAGCAAAAAAACGAATGAAACGAAAATGAACAAATTTTTTGTCAGTGCACACGTCTACTCAATATTTTGTGGGATCGGCAAACAAACCTGCCAACCCCCTCCGCGGGAGATGGATGGGAAGGTGGAGATTTCCCCCTCCCCCTGCAGGAGACGGACAGGAAAGTGGCGATCAGAGGCTTTACCTTAGGTGGCAGATGACGAGGATCAACGGTAGGGCTGCTGCTCCTCGCTCCAGATTGCCGAGGGAAGAGCAGGTACCATTGCTTCTCCTCCCGGCCCGAACAGGAAGTGGGTCCTGAGACCTGATTAGCCGGGAGACCCAAGACTCCCTGTCCAATCGGGTCTCAGGACCCGCTTCCTGATTGGTCAGGAGGAGAATTGGGAAGACAATAGCAAATAATTGCCACACCCTTTTTTTGAAGCCAATTAAAGCCTCAGGAACTAATTTTGTGCTTTTAAAGAAAAAAAAAAAAACATTGAAATCAATGCATCCGGCGCCCTGCATGTAGATTAGGGGCCGAGCGCATGAATTATGGACGGGCCGCCACTGAGGGTGGCACAGTCAGGGCTGCAATCCTCCTACTGAATACCAATATAAGGGACATTTTAAAAAATTTAACAAAAATGATAATTATGTACACGTTATTAGGTACTCTATCAAAAAAGGAACAGATGCATATGTCAAGCTAAATACAGTCCACCAGGTGCTCCACCCAGCATGGTCTGCTGGCAAGTGCCCATTGTGGAATAAAGACCGCGTTCTTGGCGGTCAAAAGTTCAGATAACTTTTGTGTGACCGTGTGTATGCAAGCCAAGCTTGAGCGGAATTCCGTTGGAAAAACCATCCCAAGATTTTTCCGACAAACTCTGATCGTGTGTACGCGGCATTAGTGATCTCTGGTCATAAAAGGCTTACCGTATATACTCGAGTATAAGCCGAGTTTTTCAGCACATGTGCTGAATGTGCCCCCCAACGGCTTATACTCGAGTCAAGCACTTTTCTGCAGCAAAAAAAAAAATTTCCGACCCGACTTTGGGGCCCCGTATCTCGGGGCCACTTGGTGCTAGGAACCCCAAATTTGGTGTCCTAACCAAATGGGGTTCCTAGCACTAAGTGGCCCCGGGATTCGGGCCCCAAAGTCGGTTCGGAAAATGTCATTCTCTGCTGCAGAAAAGTGCTTGACATTTTCTGACCCGACTTTGAGGCCCCATATCTTGGGGAAACTTGGTGCTAGGGACCCCAAATGGCATTCAAACACAGTGGAACTAGCACTACAACATATCCAAAGATGGGCTTCCTAGCACCAAGTGGCCCCGAGATACAGGGCCCCAAAGTCGGTCAACTGTGTCCATCTGCAGCAATGTCATTTTGGTACCCTTTGTGTCCAGAGACCCCAAATTTTGGCTGCAGCTAGGGGGGCATCTAGGAACCCTTAAAGCGGAATGACACTGTCTGTAATGTATTTTTTTTTATTCTGCAATGAGAAGGAATAGGAGATGGTTATTGCACACTCACTTGTTCCGTTTTTAAGAGGGAACTGCTGCCGGTTTTCGTCAGAAAGAAACACTTATAAAAAGTGTTGCTGCTGGGTGCCATCTTGCCTGTGGGCATGTGAAGCCACACAGGCACCTTCTATGGCCCAGCATGCATTTGCCTTTTAACCCGGATCCAGGCATTTCTCTTTCCTCCAAGGCTGGCCACTTTTATGACAGATCACCATATCATCATATCATATCACCATGCATCATCCTAAAATACGATATCTCTCAATACCGCCATTACTGCACCGATCTCGCGCGTGCGCAGTAACGGCAAAGTGTAGCTCATCTGCCGAAATCTCGCGAGATTTCGGCCACATCTCCCGAAATCTCGCGAGATCAATGACACCAGATCCCAGGAGACAGTGCGGCATGACGAGGATCGATGCAGAGACCCCGCCCACCGCCAAAGAGACAGAGCAACAATTACAAGGTAAGTGGGAAAAAAAAAAAACACTTCATTTAGTACTCTTTGCCTGATTTGGAAGGCAAAGAGATTTACTAAATGAAGTGTGTGCAGAACCGCTTTAACTACCAAGTTCGAAGTTTGGGGGACCTATGGCTGCAAATGGGCACAGTAAGGCATGCAAATGGGCACAGTGAGGCTGCAAATGGGCACAGTGAGGCTGCAAATGGGCATTGTTGATCCTCTTTTCCACTTACAGTAGCTGCGCATTTCTCACCCTAGGCTTATACTCGAGTCAATAAGTTTTCCCAGTTGTTTGTGGTAAAATTAGGTGCCTCGGCTTATACTTGAGTATATACGGTAATCATTTTGTATTGCTGCCTTCAGCGTTTTCTGACTTGATGGTTATTCCGCTTTATGTGATCTGATTCTTTTATTACTTTTAGGTATTGGCAGGGATACATCACGCTGTGCCTGCAGCTGGACAGACGATCGGAAGCCCTGACCAGTATCGTGTATCTGGATGACATGAGTCTGATCGATGAGAATAACGGTTAGTAGATAAATGTCCTATTCATATTGTGTTTGTGTTCGGATTGGACGGACTAAACACAAGGACAGAAATGCGGTCATGTACTCTTCATTTATACTGAATGCATTACCCTGTCACATACTGCAGTTATCTTTTTTTTTCCAATTGGTCAATACCTGCAAATTTGGTTTTGATCACTAGGAATGATCCGCTGAAATCTGCTGGGAAACCGGCACTTTCCTAGGACTTTTTGACCGCCTAGGACCACCACTGACCTGTCGCTGACCTCTAGGGCTCCACAGTATACTGTACTGACATAGAGGTCAGCAGGAGGAACCGTGAGAGCTGTGGAGGACCCAGAGGGTCAACAGTCCCAGAAGTGTCCTCTAGTACATCCATATAAAGGGTGTAACATGGTGCCCTATGTACCCCCCACCCTCCCCAATATGACCTCCAAAAGCCCTGAGACTTCATCAGGCCATCTTGGATGTAAAGTCAGCAGCCCCAGCAGACTCCGAACTATCACTAAAGTGACACTCTATAGCAGGGATCTCCAAACTGCAGCCTGGGGGCCAGATGTGGCCCTTTGCTTACCTTTATACGGCCATTGGGGCACTATTTCTCCCACTGATACCAATGATGGGGCACTATTCCTTCCACTGACACTAAAGATGAGGGGCCTATTTCTCCCACATACACCAATGATGGGGCATTTGTTGACTTCCATGGACACCAATGATGGGGCATTTATTGACTCCCATGTACACCAATTATGGGGCATTTGTTGACTCCCATGGACACCAATGATGGGGCATTTGTTGACTCCCATGGACACCAATGATGGGGCATTTGTTGACTCCCTCGGACACCAATGATGGGGCATTGTTGACACCCACATACACCAATGACGGGGCATTTGTTGACTCCCATGTACACCAATGATGGGGCATTTGTTGACTCCCATGGACATCAATGATGGGGTATTGTTGACACCCACATACACCAATGACGGGGCATTGTTGACACCCACATACACCAATGATGGGGCATTGTTGATTCCCATGGACACCAATTATGGGACACTATTCCTCCCACTGACACCAATGATGGGGCATTGTTGACTCCCACCACCAACTCCAGGAGGTTTTGCTGCTCCCACTGGCCAGTCTGGCCCTCCTAAAATCTGAAGGACAGTAAACTATTTAATATTTTTAAAACACCAAGATGAACCCAAAGCTGTGCATTTCCATTCGGTTTTTTTCATTCATGACCTTTTTGTTTCATTCCTCAGGTCTGTTACCGGAGACGATGGACGAGTGGAAAAGTATTCTGCACTTGGCGCAGACCTGCGGCGCTCACCGCCAGGGCGTGACAAACGGCGACGCCCTTACCAACGGCCATTCCGATTGGACAAGCTGCATTACGGTGGAGAATGTGGCACTTCTGTTGGCCAAAGTGATTGGCCCCGATAAAACTTTGCCGTATTTGGAGGAATGGGGCCTGACGGAGAATGTGTCCGAGAGGTATTCCCAGATCTGCGAGGTCATGAAGGTGGCGGAGAAGAGACAAAGGTAAAAAATATATATATACATATATATACATATATATATATATATATAATATATATATATATATATATATATATATATAATATATATATATATATAGAGATATAGATATAGATGGCGGACCTGGGGACAGGGTCCCTTCTCTTTACGGACCTGTTTTTTTACATTGTCCTGTTTTTAACCCCTTAGCGGCTCTACCTGCTGGCACTTTAAGGGCTTAAGAATGCCGTGAGGCGGGGCCGGAGCTTATGGTCATGTGACCGCCATGATTGGCTGTCATAGCGGTCACATGATCAGAAAGCTCCTGATCGCAAGCAGCGAACGGGAGCTATCAGATATCCGCCGGTAACTGTGATGGGAGGGCATGGCGCTATCCGCACTATTGCATGCAATTATGCGGCCGCTCTGCGCCAAGACCCGGCCTCTGAGAGGCTGCATATTTCCATAAGTTTGGCGCCTAGAGGCTGAACAATGTTGTAAGAATTGTAGAAAAAAAAATAAAGAAAGAACGGGATGGATATATATGCCTAGTAATTCCCTAGCTTCTTGTAGTTAAGCAGGAGCAATTAGCTAGTTTACCACTAGGTGGCTCTGTGCCAGAATAGTGCCTGCTTATAGCAGATGGTGTCATCAGGTGCTAGGCCTCTTTTAGGTAGAGCCCTCCTGCAGTGATGTCATGGGTGAGATGGAACCATATAAAAGCGGGTTGGGACACCTGGGGCATGGGTGCTAAACACCCCACACCAGCACAACCAGCAAATGTGGGCCCTGGACAGGGCAGGAGGCTGGAGACAAGTAGACCTGCATCCAGGAGAGTCGGCTGTAGACTTTCTGTCCCGTTATGGAGGAGCGGGTTGGGCGGATTGCAAAAGGCCTGTTAGTGAGGCTGCTTCCCTAGAGAGGAGTACCTATGGAGGAGGTGACTGCAGATAGCACATTCCTGTGAGTACTAAAGACCCCGGATGGAAGAGAAGGCTTGGAGAGAGATGAATGGTACAAGTGCTGTATATGCTTTCACATGTGACTACTGCGAACCGTCCAGTAAATGTGATTGACTGTGTATTGTGTCAGGTGACCGATGTGCCTGCTATGCATGAATTCCATTAGTAAAGTGCAGCAGTTCAACTAATGTGTGGATGTTCAATCCCTGGGATATAAAGGTGAACAGCTGGGAATGCTGTGTGGAGGCCACTGGCATGGGAGTAGGGGCACAAGATGGCGGATGGTTCAGCCTCAGCAGGAGAGGCAGTGTTACAGCAGGAAAGGAGCAGGGGTAGGGACTTGTGCTCTTGGCACCAATTCTAGTTAATCACTAAGCCCCTCTTACAAGCTGACCGCGCTGCCTTTGCCACACGGAAATCCTGAGCAGCATTGTCATTCCTGTCTGAATTCTCCCCTTCTGAACTACAAAGCACTTCCCTGCCAGTGTCTTTAGTACAGTGACAGTGCATATTTTTAGCATTGATCACTGTATTGGTGTCACTGGCAGTGATGTAAGTAACTGAGTTAAAATAAACTGAGTTACTTAACGCAGTTACTTTAGAGGGTAACGAGTAATCTAACTGATTACTTTTCCCCTCATGGTAACTCGGTTCCCATTACTTTGGCTTAGTTACCCCAATTACATCTACCGCCACTAGATGGCAGTAGTGTAATTCCGGTGTCCTGCCGAAAAAGTTCCCCCGCCGGATAAGGACCCCCTGTACTGCGCAGGCGCAGCGCTTGCGCAGTACGAATGACTACGGAGCTTACGAAAATTGCCGAACCTAAACAGCTCTGAGTGAACTCTACACCGCGCAGGCGCAGTTAACATGTAATTGTACGAGGCGATGCCGCACGCTCCCGATGCTCGTGCTACTCTGCAAGGGGCGTCTATCGTGTAACTAAGGGGCAGGTCTAGTATTACTGTAACCAAGGGGCGCATTTTATTATTATTGTTATATATCGAGCTCTGCCCATTAATTTAACATTCGCCCTCTTCTGTAGCCCTCCGCCCCTTACACGATATAATAATAATAGACCCGCCCCTTACACGATATAATAATAATAGACCCGCCCCTTGCTTACACGCTATAACAGATCTGCCCCTTGGTTAGAGTAATAATAGAGCAGCCCCTTGGTTACACGATATATAACAATAATAACAAATGTGCCCCTTGGTTACAGTAATACTAGACCCGCCCCTTAGTTACACGTATAGAATATTAAAAAAAAGTCACAGTTACTTTGCTGTGTAACTAATTACTTTTCCAATGTAGTAACTGAGTTACTAACGCAATTACTTTTTGGGAGAAGTAATTTGTAACTTAACTAATTACTTTTTTAAAGTAAGATGACCAACACTGGTCACTGGTCCCCAAAAAGTGTCAAAACTGTCAGTGTCAGAATGTCTGCCGCAATATCGCAGTCCCCCTCTAGGCCGCTTATCGCTGCCATTACGGATGCAATCGCGGCGACATTGAAAGGAAGTCCCGAAGAAAAAATGCAATAAAGTTAACAAAAAAAATATCCAAAAATTGGGTGGTCAATTATTTGAGAAAAGTTGTCTTTTTGCCTGGAACTCCACTTTAAAATATTAATAATAAAAAATAAATAATAGTTGATGGACCACTTAGTCCTTTTCTTCTGTCAGTTTTCTATGTTTAACCAATCAGGTTACTGATAACATAAGAAAGATTATATGGTAAGGATTACTTTGACAGTTTTTTTTTTTGTTTTTTTTTTTTTTTCCCCCCAGAGCCTTAATTCAGTCTATGCTGGAGAGATGTGAGCGATTTTTGTGGTCGCAGCAGGCGTGATCCTGCCGTGCAAATAAACGGACGCTGAGCGATTGCGCATCCTGTGCCTCTACTGGAGCCAAACTGTTCAATGACTTCTAGAATCTATATGTCTTATTTATGTGTTCACAATTCTGGAGCTGATTGTTACAAAGTATCAAACCTCAGTGCCTAAACCTGGACCGCCGTCCATTCCGCAGCCGGTAGAACGCCAAGGCGGACGTGAACAAATATGGCGAATGCTAGCTGCGCTTCTCAAGGTCGAGAACTGAAAAGGAATCTGATTGGCTGCTGCTGGAAACAAACATAAAAAAAACAGATCTTCCTTCAGACACTGCTCAGCCAGCATTCCGTGCTATGATGATGCCGGTTCACCAATCGCCGTTCAACAAAAGCGCACAGAGAAGACGTGTCGGTGATTTTCCCTGGCAGCTTATCAAATGACTCCTCCTTTTTTTTATGTACTTGAAAAATGAGATCTGCAAGCTCATTGGTTGAATTTAGCAACACCCTCACACTCCTATCAGAGATTATTTTCACTACCAATATATTCCGTATTGACAGCTTGAATCTTCTATCACACACATCCAATCATTCTCATTGTTGTGTCATGTCCTGTTTAAAAAGTTAGGATTTATTTTTTGGGTAAAATATTTTTGATGTGCAGAATTTTTTTTTAATTTTTTTTGGAAACTTTTCAGGAAATTGCAATAAATGGCTTATTTGTTAAAGGGCCATACACCTTGAAAAATAAAAATGTTTATTTATACTTTGTGTGTGTAATTGACACTGACCCTGACCCCAGACCCATACCCTGACCCCAGAACCATACCCTGACCCCAGACACTGACCCAGACCCAAACACTGACCCTTGGTCTGGGTCAGGGTCAATGTCTGACCCTGACCCACAACCCTGACCCTGACCCATACACTGATCCTGACCCAGACACTGATCCTGACCCAGACACTGATCCTGATCCTGACCCAGACACTGATCCTGACCCAGACACTGATCCTGATCCTGACCCAGACACTGATCCTGACCCAGACACTGATCCTGACCCAGACACTGATCCTGATCCTGACTCAGACACTGATCCTGACTCAGACACTGATCCTGACTCAGACACTGATCCTGATCCTGACTCAGACACTGATCCTGATCCTGACCCCAGACACTGATCCTGACCCCAGACACTGATCCTGACCCCAGACACTGATCCTGACCCCAGACACTGATCCTGACCCCAGACACTGATCCTGACCCCAGACACTGACCCTGACACTAACCCTGACCCCAGACACTGACACTGACACTGACACTGACCCTGACCCCTGACCCTGACCCCAGACACTGACCCTGACCCCTGACACTGACCCTGACCCCAGACACTGACACTGACCCTGACCCCAGACACTGACCCTGACCCCAGACACTGACCCTGACCCCAGACACTGACCCTGACCCCAGACACTGACCCTGACCCCAGACACTGACCCTGACCCCAGACACTGACCCTGACCCTGACCCCAGACACTGACACTGACCCTGACCCCAGACACTGACCCTGACCCCAGACACTGACCCTGACCCCAGACACTGACCCTGACCCCAGACACTGACCCTGACCCTTGGTCTGGGTCAGTGTCTGGGTCAGGGTCAATGTCTGACCCTAACCCACGACCCTGACCCAGACACTGATACTGATCCTGACCCAGACACTGATCCTGACCCAGACACTGATCCTGATCCTGACCCTGATCCTGAACCTGACCCGACACTGACCCTTACCCCAGACACTGATCCTGACCCCAGACACTGATCCCGACCCCAGACACTGATCCTGACCCCGACCCCAGACACTGATCCTGACCCCGACCCCAGACACTGATCCTGACCCCAGACACTGACCCCAGACACTGATCCTGACCCCGACCCCAGACACTGATCCTGACCCCAGACACTGATCCTGACCCCGACCCCAGACACTGATCCTGACCCCGACCCCAGACACTGATCCTGACCCCGACCCCAGACACTGATCCTGACCCCGACCCCAGACACTGATCCTGACCCCGACCCCAGACACTGATCCTGACCCTGACCCAGGCACTGACCCTGACCCAGACACTGACACTATATGAAAACAAATATTTGTACCATAATAAAACCCCCTATTCCTGTCTCTATTCATTGAAATATCTTTTAATAGATGTTTTTAGAGCCTGGGGCTCTGTAAATTCCGAGGCCAATGTAGGGTGGCCCTCCTCCACTCACCAGTCGGACTCGTACACACAGCCAGGTTGTGGTAAAAGCCAGTGGTTGAGCGTGGGTTTTACTGCCCACCTGAAGAGAACTTGTTAACCCCCATGTAACAGTACAGCTGCCGAATGCGACCTATTACGGTGAATGTGGCCATGCAGCTGCTTGTGCAATGCTTTTTTTAGGGTTAAAACAGGCACCTAAGGGCTCTTTCACACTGGCAGCCAGGGGCGATTTAAAAAAAAAAATATGTGCTGGAGCCACGGTTTTACCTCCCACCTGAGTTCTAACATTACAACTGGACAGGGGTGTACACGTGCTGCGGCTGCAGGAACTTACAGTGAGGGGAAAAAAGTATTTGATCCCCTTCTGATTTTTGTATGTTTGCCCACTGACAAAGAAATGATCAGTCTATAATTTTAATGGTCGGTTTATTTTAACAGTAAGAGACAGAATAACAACAAAAATATCCAGAAAAACGCATTTCAAAAAAAGTTATAAATGGATTTGCATTTAAATGAGTGAAATAAGTATTTGACCCCTTCACAAAAAAAAAAACATGACTTAGTAGTTGGTGGAGAAACCCTTGTTGGCAACCACAGAGGTCAGACGTTTCTTGTATTTGGCCTCCAGGTTTGCACACATCTCAGGAGGGATTTTGTCCCACTTATCTTTGCAGATCCTCTCCAAGTCATTAAGGTTTTGAGGCTGACGTTTGGTAATTCGAACCTTCAGCTCCCTCCACATATTTTCTATGGGATTAAGATCTGGAGCCTGGCTAGGCCACTCCAGGACCTTAATGTGCTTCTTCTTAAGCTACTCCTTTGTTGCCTTGGCTGTGTGTTTTGGGTCATTGTCATGCTGGAATACCCATCCACCACTCATCTTCAATGCCCTGGCTGAGGGAAGGAGGTTCCCACCCAAGATTTGGCAGTACATGGCCCCGTCCATTATGTCTTTGATGCAGTAAAGTTGTCCTGTCCCCTTAGCAGAAAAACACCCCGAAGCATAATGTTTCCACCTCCATGTAAGACGGTGAGGATGGTGTTCTTGGGGTCATAGGCAGCATTCCTCTTCATCCAAACACGGCGAGTTGATGACAAAGTGCTCGATTTTGGTCTTCTCTGCCCACAACACTTTCACCCAGTTCTCCTCTGAATCATTCAGATGTTCATTAGAAAACTTCAGACAGGCTGCACATGTGATTTCTTGATCAGGGGGACCTTGCGGGTGCTGCAGGATTTCAGTCCTTCACGGCGTAGTGTGTTACCAATTGTTTTCTTGGTGACTCTGGTCCCAGCTGCCTTGAGATCATTGACAAGATTCTCCCGTGTAGTTCTGGGCGGATTCCTCACCGTTCCCATTGTAGCGGTGACACTTTTGCAAGGTGTCCGCTATGTGTAAATGTTCTCTCATAACAGTACCAGGGTTCTGGGGGTTAATTGTGTAGGTTAACTTTGGCATCAGTTTGATTGGGCTGTACTAGGGTTCTGCCTGGTTATGTGTACAGTTAGGTGCACATGACAGGCTCAGAACCAGGCCTGGTTGGACATTTTGGGTATCGGCATTCCCTGGAGCCAATCAGTGGGTGTGTTTGGCCCAGCTGAGGAGTCTGGGGAAGGGTACTTAAGATGCTGGAGTCACGTGTTCTGGGTTAGTTCGGCCATAGCTGCCTGTTCCTGGATTCGGACCAGGGTAGCCCCGCGAGGGGTCCCGGTCCTGGTCAGTCAGAAGTGCCGCCCTGCAACATGGTCAGTTCTATTAGCTCCACACACCCGCTTGGTCTGGGGCGAGGATCCGTCTGTTCCCGAGTCTCAAAACCGGCTGGTCCGAGGAGCAGTAACTAAGGGAGGATTCAAGGTGTCCGGGTGCGCTCTCAACTTGGAGGGGCACCGCAGCTCGTATAAACGACCGGGGAGGACTCTTCGGAGGAGGGCCAACAAGCTGGCATCCTGAGAAGTGCCTGGTTGCTGGGTTATCAAGGACACTAACAAATCCACGCTTTCCCAGTACTGCCAAGGAGACAGAGAAAGTTCCAGGTACTGAGGAAAGGTTCCTGTTCACTTTGATTGCAACTTTTCTTCAAGGTCAGAGACTTTGCAAGTTCCGAATTCAAGTGCTGACTGCCATAATCTCTGGCTAGAGATTTGTTCAGCTTTGAAGTGCCCAGCTGCGAGTGGCTACTCTCTGGGTTTGCATTATAGACTTCCTAACAGTCCGCAGTTCAAGGTGCCTGAGTTTCTTCACCCTTACCCTCAGTTCCCACATGTGACTGTGTCTGTTGGATGTTACCCCTGCAAATAAAAACCTTTCAAAAGGACTTTTATGGTGTCAGCGTTCAAAGTCGTTGGGTACTAACTCTGGGAACCCCTAGACCTGGAAGAACAAGCCAAGCGGAGGTAACCGGTAAGCCCAAAAGTCAAGGCCGCCCCATCGAGGGTTATGGCCGCTACATCATGATCATTGAAACTCCACAAGGTGAGATCATACATGGAGCCCCAGACTGAGGGAGATTGACAGTTTTTTTTTGTGTTTCTTCCATTTCATTCCAAATAGAACACCTTTGGGATAAATTTGAGTGCAGACTGCGAGCCAGGCCTTCTCGTTCAACATCAGCGCCTGCCCTCACAAACGTGCTTCTTAGAGCGGAGCTCCACCCTAAAGTGGAACTTCCGCTCATCTGAACCCTCCCCCTCTCCGGTGCCACAATTGGCACCTTTCAGCGGGGAGGGGGGTGCAGATACCTGTATAATACAGTTATCTGCACCCATGTCCGGACATAGATAGCTGCAGATTTTGCGGCTATCTATCATAACATCATCTTTCACATTATACAAAAAAATATTGGGCTAACTTTACTGTTTCGTTTTTTTTTTTAAATTCATGAAATTGTCTTTTTTCACAAAAAGTTGCGTTTAAAACACCGCTGCACAAATACCGTGTGAAAAGAATGGTATCCAATACACCCAGCCAAACCCCCTTGCCGGCGGTGACAGCGACACCTGCGGCCAAGAAGAACTCAGTGCAATTCCAGCTAGACTGATACTGAGACCATAATTTGGCATAATTAGCCCTAAAACCCAACTGTGGTTTCAGGAACATTAAGGCTCCTTTCACACTGAGGCGGTTTGCAGGCGCTATTGCGCTAAAAATAGCGCCTGCAAACCGACCTGAAAACAATGGGGCAGCGCTCCAAACCCGCCCGCAAAATGCTGCTGTAGCGGCGGTTTGCGGGCGGTATTAACCCTTTTTCGGCCCCTCGCAGGGGCAAAACCGCCCCGCTAGCGGTCGAATAGCGCCGCAAAAAAAACGGTAAAGCGGCGTTAAATATAGCGCCGCTTTACCGCCAGCGCACCCAGCGCCTAGGTGTGAAAGTAGCCTTCCTTTGAAAAACACATAGCGTGTGCTTGTCAGGAGCCAGCGCTATATAGATATCTCTATATCGATATATATATAATATATATATATATATATATATATATTATATATATATATAAATATATATATATATATATATGGGTACAGTCGTTTTCCACAAACCATCTGTTAATATAAGTAACTCAGTCTCAAACGGGCTTTATTATGGTAATAGAGGTGGGCGGAGCCGCGAAGTCCACCTGTGGAGGAGTTTTGTCCTCTCCGGCTCCCGTACAGCCTGAAGGGTCATGTGACGCGCAGCGCCCGCCTCCTCAGGCCACGTGAGCGGAGATAATTAGAAGTGACGTCAGAGCCGGGAGAGCGGAGTGATGGGTGAGTGAGGGGAGAGGTGAGGGAGGGAAATTCAAAGCGGAGAGTCCGCACCGTACACCGGACCGCTGTGTGACTGTATTGTGCTGTGTGTGACCGGGCCGCACAACTTCCTGCTGTCTGTGTCCCCACAGGGGACATTCACCTCTCTGTGTCCTGCTGTCACTGCAATATAAATTGATGGGGGACACCCCAATCTTAATTCTCAGTTGTCACCAGAGCAGGAACACAGGGGAAATCTGGTAATGGGGGACACTGGTTTCAATAATCAATGTCTCAGCTCCACACACAGCATACAATCTGATTGTATGATCTCCTCCAGATCCACCATCAGCGGCGCAGCACAGGGGGCCTCCGTCTGATTGGATGATAATTGGCCACCTCTTAACCCCCCCCCCCCCCCCTGCACATCTGTCCCACCACTGCAACCCCCCGCTCGTCTGCCCCACCACTGTACCCCTTTCTCGTCTGCCCCACCACTGCAACCCCCCCCCACCCTTCTGCCCCACCTCTGTACCCTCCCTGCTCTTCTGTCTTATTGCTCTTATTGGCCTGAGCTCCCCCCCCCCTCACCATTATTGGCCTGAGCTCCCCCCCCCCTCACCATTATTGGCCTGAGCTCCCCCCCTCACCATTATTGGCCTGAGCTCCCCCCCCTCACCATTATTGGCCTGAGCTCCCCCCCCCCCCTCACCATTATTGGCCTGAGCTCCCCCCCCCCTCACCATTATTGGCCTGAGCTCCCCCCCCCCCCCCCTCACCATTATTGGCCTGAGCTCCCCCCCCCCCCATTAGCTGCCCCCCCCCCCCCCCATTATTGGCCTGAGCTCCCCCCCCCCCCCCCCTCACCATTATTGGCCTGAGCTCCCCCCCCCCTCACCATTATTGGCCTGAGCTCCCCCCCCCTCACCATTATTGCCTGAGCTCCCCCCCCCTCACCATTATTGGCCTGAGCTCCCCCCCCCCTCACCATTATTGGCCTGAGCTCCCCCCCCCCCTCACCATTATTGGCCTGAGCTCCCCCCCCCCCCCACCATTATTGGCCTGAGCTCCCCCCCCCCTCACCATTATTGGCCTGAGCTCCCCCCCCCCCCTCCACCATTATTGGCCTGAGCTCCCCCCCCCACCATTATTGGCCTGAGCTCCCCCCCCCTCACCATTATTGGCCTGAGCTCCCCCCCCCACCATTATTGGCCTGAGCTCCCCCCCCCCACCATTATTGGCCTGAGCTCCCCCCCACCATTATTGGCCTGAGCTCCCCCCCCACCATTATTGGCCTGAGCTCCCCCCCCCCCCCACCATTATTGGCCTGAGCTCCCCCCCCCACCATTATTGGCCTGAGCTCCCCCCCCACCATTATTGGCCTGAGCTCCCCCCCCCCCACCATTATTGGCCTGAGCTCCCCCCCCCACCATTATTGGCCTGAGCTCCCCCCCCCCCACCATTATTGGCCTGAGCTCCCCCCCCACCATTATTGGCCTGAGCTCCCCCCCCCCACCATTATTGGCCTGAGCTCCCCCCCCCCCCCTATTGTCCTGAGCTTCCCCCACCATTATTGGCCTGAGCTCCCTCCACCATTACTGTCCGGAGCCCAGGGGAGGGCTGGGCTGGGGGGCAGAGTGTCAATTGCCCCCCAGGCCGCCCTAACTTACGTTTAAAATGGCTGGTGCCCGCTGCTATTTTTACAGCTGTGCCGGTCGGCCACTGTTGCATTCCGAGAGTTGTAGTCCACACTCAAGCTCCCAAGCAGCGCAGAGGAAACTACCACCCTCAGAGACCAGGGTGACTGGCTCGGGCTGTGGGGCTGGGTGCTGGCTTGCGCTGGCCGTGGCATGCAACCTGAGCTGCCAAGTAGGAGACCCTGACACCCCCAGCTGACCCCCATACACCCCATTTACCCTGCCCCAGTGATCAGGCTGCATTGGAGGGGCACTGGTGAGACTGCATTTATGGACACTGGTGAGGTTGCATTGATGGGCACTGATGAGGTGGCACTGATGAGTCGGCATTGATGGGCACTGATCAGGCTGCATTGAGGGGCACTGGTGAGGCTGCATTGAAAAACCAGCTGGGCATGGATGGTGAGCTGATTGGGTAGTTCAATGGGCCACTTGACTGGACTTCCCACCCAGGCTTAAGGCTGCCAGCCCTCCCCTGCCGGAGCCCCCCATTATTGTCCTGAACTTGCCCCCCCCCATTATTGTCCTGAACTTGCCCCCCCCCCATTATTGTCCTGAACTTGCCCCCCCCCCCCAATTATTGTCCTGAACTTGCCCCCCCCCCCCCCATTATTGTCCTGAACTTGCCCCCCCCCCATTATTGTCCTGAACTTGCCCCCCCCCCATTATTGTCCTGAACTTGCCCCCTGCGTTACTTTGACAATTGCGTGGTTGTGCAATGCTGTACCCACATAAGATTGATGTCCCCCCCCCCCCACAAATAGAGCTTTCTTTTGGGGGTATTTGATCACCTCCTGTGGTTTTCATTTTTTGTGCTATAAAAAAACAGCGACAATCTGCTATAAAACATATCCGATAAAATGTCTTCATTAATTTAGGCCAATATGTATTCTGCTCTGTTTTTGGTAAAAAATAAAATCCCAATAAGTGAAATATTAATTGGTTTGTGCAAAATTCACCACAAATACATGTAAACGTGCCGAGAGAACCGCACATGGGGATTGCAATGTCACAAGTCACATGTTCATCCCCCCCCCCCCCCCCCTGTGTCTGCAGGAAGAGCGGTTTTTGACTTGCGTTGCATTATTTTAGTGCAACTTATTAACAATGTGCTAAAAGCGCATAATGCATGTTGAGGAAAGCGCACGTGCGTTTCCTAATGCGTTGGTGTGAGGGGCCCCAGACCTGGAATAGTTAATAACACAGAAGAATGAGCCGGGGGGCATCGATATGTAAACTTTTATTATTTATATGCAGATATGAAATGTTTCTACAATTCTAGATAATATTTGTACAATGTAACATTTTCCATCATTCCCGGTCTTGTGGGTTCAGCAGCGTTTCCTGTCCCTTCATTGGTTATTGGTGATTCTCGTAGATGTGATGTCAGATGATCAGAAGGCGGGGCTTAGTATTTGTTGGGTAGCCCCGCAGGCCTGTAGTGATTGGGGTCCCCTCCGTTCCTCCCCCAGTGATTGGCTTGCTGGTCCAGCCGGCTGTCCTCCGCTCCTCTGCCGCTGCCTCGCATCTGGACCGCTTCTCTTCCATTGCTGGAGAAAGATGGAGGCCAGAGTCAGCACACGGGGGGTTAATCAATGAATAGCAGATTACTGACCAATCGACCTGCCTGATGTCTCCAGGGGCCGGATGTGGCCCTTTTACTAACTTTTATCTGGCCTTTGGGACAATTCCCCCCCCTTCCACTGACGCCCGCAAAGGGGCACAATTCCCGCCCCCCCCACAGACGCCCGCAAAGGGGCACAATTCCCGCCCCCCCACAGACGCCCGCAAAGGGGCACAATTCCCGCCCCCCCCACAGACGCCCGCAAAGGGGCACAATTCCCGCCCCCCCACAGACGCCCGCAAAGGGGCCCAATTCCCGCCCCCCACAGACGCCCGCAAAGGGGCCCAATTCCCGCCCCCCACAGACGCCCGCAAAGGGGCCCAATTCCCGCCCCCCCACAGACGCCCGCAAAGGGGCCCAATTCCCGCCCCCCACAGACGCCCGCAAAGGGGCCCAATTCCCGCCCCCCACAGACGCCCGCAAAGGGGCCCAATTCCCGCCCCCCCCACAGACGCCCGCAAAGGGGCCCAATTCCCGCCCCCCACAGACTCCCGCAAAGGGGCCCAATTCCCGCCCCCCACAGACGCCCGCAAAGGGGCCCAATTCCCGCCCCCACAGACGCCCGCAAAGGGGCCCAATTCCCGCCCCCACAGACGCCCGCAAAGGGGCCCAATTCCCGCCCCCCACAGACGCCCGCAAAGGGGCCCAATTCCCGCCCCCCACAGACGCCCGCAAAGGGGCCCAATTCCCGCCCCCCACAGACGCCCGCAAAGGGGCCCAATTCCCGCCCCCCCACAGACGCCCGCAAAGGGGCCCAATTCCCGCCCCCCACAGACGCCCGCAAAGGGGCCCAATTCCCGCCCCCCACAGACGCCCGCAAAGGGGCCCAATTCCCGCCCCCCACAGACGCCCGCAAAGGGGCCCAATTCCCGCCCCCCACAGACGCCCGCAAAGGGGCCCAATTCCCGCCCCCCACAGACGCCCGCAAAGGGGCCCAATTCCCGCCCCCCACAGACGCCCGCAAAGGGGCCCAATTCCCGCCCCCCACAGACGCCCGCAAAGGGGCCCAATTCCCGCCCCCCACAGACGCCCGCAAAGGGGCCCAATTCCCGCCCCCCACAGACGCCCGCAAAGGGGCCCAATTCCCGCCCCCCACAGACGCCCGCAAAGGGGCCCAATTCCCGCCCCCCACAGACGCCCGCAAAGGGGCCCAATTCCCGCCCCCCACAGACGCCCGCAAAGGGGCCCAATTCCCGCCCCCCACAGACGCCCGCAAAGGGGCCCAATTCCCGCCCCCCACAGACGCCCGCAAAGGGGCCCAATTCCCGCCCCCCACAGACGCCCGCAAAGGGGCCCAATTCCCGCCCCCCACAGACGCCCGCAAAGGGGCCCAATTCCCGCCCCCCACAGACGCCCGCAAAGGGGCCCAATTCCCGCCCCCCACAGACGCCCGCAAAGGGGCCCAATTCCCGCCCCCCACAGACGCCCGCAAAGGGGCCCAATTCCCGCCCCCCACAGACGCCCGCAAAGGGGCCCAATTCCCGCCCCCCACAGACGCCCGCAAAGGGGCCCAATTCCCGCCCCCCACAGACGCCCGCAAAGGGGCCCAATTCCCGCCCCCCACAGACGCCCGCAAAGGGGCCCAATTCCCGCCCCCCACAGACGCCCGCAAAGGGGCCCAATTCCCGCCCCCCACAGACGCCCGCAAAGGGGCCCAATTCCCGCCCCCCACAGACGCCCGCAAAGGGGCCCAATTCCCGCCCCCCACAGACGCCCGCAAAGGGGCCCAATTCCCGCCCCCCACAGACGCCCGCAAAGGGGCCCAATTCCCGCCCCCCCCACAGACGCCCGCAAAGGGGCCCAATTCCCGCCCCCCACAGACGCCCGCAAAGGGGCCCAATTCCCGCCCCCACAGACGCCCGCAAAGGGGCCCAATTCCCGCCCCCCACAGACGCCCGCAAAGGGGCCCAATTCCCGCCCCCCACAGACGCCCGCAAAGGGGCCCAATTCCCGCCCCCCACAGACGCCCGCAAAGGGGCCCAATTCCCGCCCCCCACAGACGCCCGCAAAGGGGCCCAATTCCCGCCCCCCACAGACGCCCGCAAAGGGGCCCAATTCCCGCCCCCCACAGACGCCCGCAAAGGGGCCCAATTCCCGCCCCCCACAGACGCCCGCAAAGGGGCCCAATTCCCCCCCCCCACCGCCCCAAAAACAAAACACACACACCACACCACAAGGGGCCCACCCCCCCATCCACCCCCCCACAACCCCACCCCCCCACACAGACGCCCGCAAAGGGGCCCAATTCCCCCCCCCCCCCCCCCCCACAACGAGGGGCCCCCCCCCACAGACGCCCGCAAAGGGGCACAATTCCCCCCCCCCCACAGACGCCCGCAAAGGGGCACAATTCCCCCCCCCCCCCCCCCACAGACGTCCCGCAAAGGGGCACAATTCCCCCCCCCCCCACAGACGCCCGCAAAGGGGCACAATTCCCCCCCCCCCCCCCCCACAGACGCCCGCAAAGGGGCACAATTCCCCCCCCCCCACAGACGCCCGCAAAGGTGCACAATTCCCCCCCCCCCCACAGACGCCCGCAAAGGGGCACAATTCCCCCCCCCCCCCCCCCCACAGACGCCCGCAAAGGGGCACAATTCCCCCCCCCCCCACAGACGCCCGCAAAGGGGCACAATTCCCCCCCCCCCACAGACGCCCGCAAAGGGGCACAATTCCCCCCCCCACAGACGCCCGCAAAGGGGCACAATTCCCCCCCCCCCACAGACGCCCGCAAAGGGGCACAATTCCCGCCCCCCACAGACGCCCGCAAAGGGGCACAATTCTCCCCCCCCCCCCACTGACACCCGCAATGGGGCACAATTCCCCCCCCCCACTGACGCCCGCAATGGGGCACAATTCCCCTCCCCCCCCCTCACTGACGCCCGCAAAGGGGCACAACCCCCCCCCCCTCTGTTTATATTTCCACATTTGAACAGTCAGATGGATTTCTACATCCTGCATTTCACTATATAAGCTCCATTTACTGTTAAAAATAAGTGTGAAATGCAAAACTCCGGTGGGTGAAGCAAAATGTCCGCTTGCCGCCTTCTCAGTGTATCCTTACTGTGGAGGAGTGCGGGGTGTAGCAAGATGGCGACGACAAACCGTCACTTCCATTACAAATTCTGATGGGTCACGAAATGTCAGCCAAACTATCAGAGCACTGAAAACTGTGTCTGGGTAATGAAGGGGGTATTACAAGCTGGTACTCGGGTGGTCGGTGAAGATATTTTTGCACACTCGGCACGTTTCGTCCACCGTTCTTCCTGTGAAGGACTCAACCGTCAGCCTCTCCTCGGGGCTCCTATAACTGCTCTCTTACCTTATAATCTTGGCAGCCTAAGACCCACCAGGTCCTCGCTGTGCGGCATCGTAGTTCCCCCGGGCGTGGAAATACTTGTCTGCATTTTTGTAGTTGGCGTCTCTCATATCCTTGTAGGCTCTGCCCATGTCGTAGGCCCCTAAAACACACAGGAGGTACTGAATGAGTCTTCTGCTTATATCAGGCTTGAGGGCGGATTTAACCCCTTTTCGGCCGCTAGTGACCGAATAACGCAGCTAAAACGACGGTAAAGCGTCGCTAAAATAGGTGTGAAAGCCGTCTTAAACAAAAAAGACTTTAGTGTCACTTTAACCACTTGCCGACCGCTGCACGCCGATATACGTCGGCACAATGGCAGCGGTGGGCAAATGTGCGTACCTGTACGTCCCCTTTTAAGAGGCGGAGATAGCAGGCACGCATGCGCCGCCACGTACAGTGTGACCGTGCCCGCGGGTCTCCCGGCGATCATGTCACGGAGCCTCAGAATGGGGAAGTGCCTATGTAAACAAGGCATTTTCCTGTCCTGGCTTGTGTCATGACAGAGATCACCGCTCTTCGGGAGCAGTGATTGCGGTCATGTGACTGGTAGTCCATCCCCTCCCCCCCACAGTTAGAATCACTCCCTAGGACACACTTAACCCCTTCATCGCCCCCTAGTGGTTAACCCCTTCACTGCCCGTGTCATTTACACAGTAATCAGTGCATTTTTATAGCACTGATCGTTGTATAAATGACAGTGGTCCCAAAGTAGTATCAAAAGTGTCCGACGTGTCCGCCATAATGTCGCGGTCCCGATTAAAAATCGCAGATCGCCGCCATTACTAATAAAAAAAATAAAAAAAAATGCCATAAAACTATCCCCTATTTTGTAGACGCTATAACTTTTGTGCAAACCAATCAATAAACGCTTATTGCGATATTTTGATTTTTTTTTTATTTTTTTTTTTATTTTACCAAAAATATGTAGAATACGTATTGGCCTAAACTGAGGAAAACATTTTTTTTTTTCTTTATATTTTTGGGGGATATTTATTATAGTAAAAAATAATGCTTTTTTTATTTTTATTTTTTGTTTATAGCTCAAAAAATAAAAACCGCAGAGGTGATCAAATACCACCAAAAGAAAGCTCTATTTGTGGGGAAAAAAAGGACATCAATTTTGTTCGGGTGCAACGTCACAAGACCGCGCAATTGTCGGTTATAGCGACGCAGTGCCGAATCGCAAAAAGTGCTCTGGTCAGGAAGGGGGTGAAATCTTACGGGGCTGAAGTGGTTAACAAGCTGCACCTCTAAAACTAACCATTAGTGACAGCGCAACTTTTTTTAATAAGTATTTAGCACCGTGGAATCGATTTACGAAAACTGGAGAGTGTAAAATCTGGTGCAGCTCTGCATAAAAACCAATCGGCTTCCAGGATTTATTGTCAAAGCTTAATTGTAGACGGTAAAGAGAAGCTGATTGGCCACCATGCAGAGCTGCACCAGATTCTGCACTCCAGTTTTAGTAAATCAACCCCAGTCTCTTTTTTTTTTTTTTTTCTCCCCCCCCCCCCCCAACTTACCTAGGGCGGCGTCCTTAACAAATTTTGCAGAGTCGCTAACCCATTGAAACTGCGCCTGAGCTACAGCCAGACCAATCAGCAACAAGACGATCGAAGCCTTCATTATGATTCCGTGAGATTCTTCAATCTGCAGAGTGACAGATAAAATAAAAACTGTAACATTCAGTTTAAATGAAATTTCAGGCAAAAATATGAATTTGGATTAATTAACCATTTTCTGTCCAGGGTGATTTTTATTTTATTAAATGTTTTTTAATTTGTCAGATACATGTAAAAAATCCAGCATTTTTTTTATTTATTTTTTTGATGGAAAGTTTCTTAGAACCACCAGATTTTATATATTCAACTTTATACCTTTTTACCCCTATAGGATTTTGCAGGCAACCAAAAAAAAAAAAAAAAAAACGTTTTCAAATATTGTCTTTTAATACAAAATCATTTAAAATTACAAAGTTCTCCTTTTTTTTTTTTTTAAAAGAAGACCACAAACAGCCATAGTTGGCTTAAGAAACGCATGATGATTGTATAAAGGTAATGCTCCCCCAAATTGCATGAGTTGTGGAGCAACAAGCAAGTTGCTTGTTTTTAGGGCATCATATCACCTACGCGTTTCAAGATTTATTTTAAACAATCTCTTCAGGGATAAAGAGATGCCACCAAACATCACATGCCACTGCTTCTAAGTATGTCCACTCACTTCACGTTCCACTTTGGATGGGGGGATAATCCCAGGCAAAGATCCCTAGTCTCCATATTGGACGGGGCTATCATGGACAACGGGGGTCCCCAACTCCCCTGCCGAGAAGGATGCACTGTAAGAGGTGCAGCTGGTGAGCAGAGAGATGCTATTATCTTCCCCCGGCTCGCCCTGCATTACCACTTATCTGCCTTTACAGCCGGGCCCACGAAGGCTGCTCCATAAGAGGTGTGGCGAGCAGAGAGATGACATCATCTCTCTCCCCCCGCCCTAAACTGCGCATGTGCTAGTTTACAGGCTCGGGTGCATTAACGCTGGTGACATGCTGGTGGCAAGTGTCTCGCCTCATCTGGTGGCAAGTGTCTCGCCGCATATGGTGGCAGGCAGCAGTGGCAAGCGCCTCACCTCCTCTGGTGGCAAGCGCCTCGCCTCCTCCTGTGGTGGCAAGCGCCTCGCCTCCTCCTGTGGTGGCAAGCGCCTCGCCTCCGCCTGTGGTGGCAAGCGCCTCGCCTCCTCCTGTGGTGGCAAGCGCCTCGCCTCCTCCTGTGGTGGCAAGCGCCTCGCCTCCTCCTTGTGGCAAGCGCCTCGCCTCCTCTGTTTGCAGGCAATGGTGGCAAGTGACACTCAGGGTTTCCACTGATTATGAATTATGAGTTGAACAATTTTTTTCATTTTATATTACAATGTAATAATGGAAATTCAATCATCCTGACACCATATCAACCATGGTGCCATGATGATTGAAGCGACAACACCAGCCATTGCCCCCGACAAATCGGCCACCGACTGCCCCAATCCCCGCCGGTCCTTGGCAAAATCTTCTTTCATGAAACTGGTCTCCTCGGGGCCAAAAAATTCTTGCCTGGTCCCAGCATTGGGTGGGAATTCTTCTCAGCGGGACATAGAGGGAATAACCTGGGAGGGGGGTTTTATGTCTTCACTCTGTCCGCTGATGTATAAAGTAAACAAAAAAAGAATAAAGCAAAGGAAAATGTCTATTCATTTTTAATTTTGGATAGTCATCTGCTTTGTATATTTGTCAGAAACAGCTGATGGAAATGCCTTTAAATTCATGTAAACTCCTTTCTTCTATGTGCAAAAATGCATAAAACCAAGTTTAAAAAATAAATAAAATTGCAATGTTTACTGAGGAAAAACATCAGACCTGTGTTGGTAAATAGGACAACTGATCAATTAATCAATTACTATTTTTTCATAATCGATTGATCAGGCAGTAACATAATGGGGTTAAAAAAAAAAACTAAAAATTAGTCCTTTTATAGTACAAAAAGTGCAAATAATTCCTACAGTGAATATTACTTTTAAAAAAAAGGAACCCCTTACAGTAGCAATTATTTTCTCTTTTTGTACTATAAAGGCCTAATTTTTTTATTTTTATTTTTTTACCCAGATTATGTTACTTAACGTCTTAGGGCTGGATCACACCTATGTGGTTTTTGGTGCTTTTTGCAGAAACGCACTACAGTTCATTTACATGGTTTCCTATGGGACACGATCACGTCTACGCTTTTTTCAGCCGCTGCGTATTTGGAAAGGGTCGGGGACTTTTTTCAACACAAAACTGTGCTTTTTTTGGTTCAATATACTTCAATGGAGAAGCTGAAGAAAAGCATGTAATGTGTTTTTTTGCAGCAATTTGTGTTTTTTTTTAATCTGCCCAGCAACAAATTGGGCAAAAAATAAAAAAAAAGGCATAAAAAAAAAAAGCCAAAATGCGAAACGCAGCAATATCACGTCTGCAAAAATCAAAAAGCACTGCAGAAATAGATCAAAAGCAAACTGCATAGGTGTGTACCGAGCCTTATGCTGGCCACACCGATCAATTTTCAGATGAGAATATTCATACGAAAAATCTTTGTACGTTCGCTGAATGAAAGAATTTTGTTTGAAAAAGGTCGCTTGCTTTTAACATTCTAATTTTAAAATGAATGTAATTTCTGAACGAAAAACCACATACACTGTCTGAAAATTCCTTGGACCAAGAAGTTTTCTATTATTTCTAAATTTTCCCATCACTGTGGTTGAAAACGAACGTCGATTTGACTCCACTAACTATTAGAAAATTGAACGAATTTTCTTAAAATTACTTTTTGAAGGAAGACATTGTTTTTGTATGGCCAGCATATAATATATTACAGTTCTGTTTGAAAATCTGCAAAACAAACAGTCTAATGGCCCGTACACACGATCCGAATATCGTACGACCGATCGTACGACCGTTTTACGGTTAACACTCGCAAGTAGGGATTGAATAGCCAATAAAGTCACGAAAATTCTCGTACGATAGGAAATAAAAATCGGAAGTGATGTCATGTGTTGTAATGTATTTGTATTGTATTTTTCGGACGACAACTATACTGACTAAACGAAAATCGTACGATCTGGAATCGTACGAGGAAAATTTCCGTGCATGTCCGATCGAATAATATCGGACGAACGGTCGTGATCGGCTGTCGGAAGTAGTATACACACGATCCGAAAATCGTACGATCCTCCCTCGGACGATCGTTTTCGTCCGATATTCGGATTGTGTGTACGGGCCATAACTTCATTTTTTTTTTTCTTTAAATAAAAAAAAATGATCTCTGAGTCTGATATTTCCCAGATTCAACCTCCTAATAGTATATACAGTATATCTCTTCTAATAGTATATACAGTATATCTCTTCTAATAGTATATACAGCATAGCTCTTCTAATAGTATATACAGCATAGCTCTTCTAATAGTATATAAAGCATAGCTCTTCTAATAGTATATACAGCATAGCTCTTCTAATAGTATATATGGCATAGCTCTTCTAATAGTATATACGGTATATCTCTTTTAATAGTATATACGGTATATCTCTTCTAATAGTATATACGGTATATCTCTTCTAATAGTATATACAGTATATCTCTTCTAATGGTATATCTCTTCTAATGGTATATACGGTATATCTCTTCTAGTGGTATATACGGTATATCTCCTCTAGTAGTATATACGGTATATCTCCTCTAGTGGTATATACGGTATATCTCTTCTAGTGGTGTATACGGTATATCTCCTCTAGTGGTGTATACGGTATATCTCCTCTAGTGGTGTATACGGTATATCTCCTCTAGTGGTGTATACGGTATATCTCCTCTAGTGGTGTATACGGTATATCTCCTCTAGTGGTGTATACGGTATATCTCCTCTAGTGGTGTATACGGTATATCTCCTCTAGTGGTGTATACGGTATATCTCCTCTAGTGGTGTATACGGTATATCTCCTCTAGTGGTGTATACGGTATATCTCCTCTAGTGGTGTATACGGTATATCTCCTCTAATTTCCGAGGCTCTCCGCTGCCCCCCTCCGCCTCTGGCCGCATGCGGTATTGCATCCCATTGAAAATGCGGAACAAATTATTTTCGTTTCCATTGACTTCTATGGGGAAACTTGCTTTGATATGCGAGTACTTTGGATTACAAGCATTCTCCTGGAACTGATTATGCTCGTAATACAAGGTTCCACTGTACAGTACATCTCTTCTGTCTGTTATTCTAAGAGTGGATTCGATATTTATGCTCTCTAACCATATAGTTAGTTATATATATTTACCAGAGAGATTTAAGAATAAATTGCCTTTCTTTTTTTTTTTTTTAAACTTTACATATTAACTAAATTATACACCACACTTTTAAGGTTATTAATCAAAACAAAAATCGGCCAAGTAATCGATTATGAAAATAATTGTTAGTTGCAGCCCTAGTAACTCTGTAGTAGGTATAATGGTGTAGAAGCTCACCTAGATTGGCGATGTGTCCTCTGCTCCTGTCTTTGGTGTATGTCCTCCTATTTATTTGGGAGCTGGGGGTGGGGAGGGCTGTAATGTTTACTTTTTTTTTTGTGTGTGTGTTGAATTCCAGTAAATTTTGTTGCAGTATTTTTTTTTTTCCTTGTGCCCCCTGCTGGGAATGGTGGGCACTGCGCACATTCTGTCCATCATTTGTCAATAGGGGAATTTCCCGGCTGAAAAAATTGGACTTTACGACTTGACAGCCTCAAAGGAGGAAATTCGTAATCCAGTAAATGGGAGGAAATCCCAGCCAAGGTTCACAGGAGACGGGTTGCAACTTTGTTTTGTGTGCTGGATGAAATTTGGGAATAGTACAGATGGCGTACAGGGTGTGCCGGGCAAATGCACCAGATTTTGCACTCCCCAGTTTTAGTAAATCAACTAGACATGTGCACAACAAAAAAATTTGTTTATTTTCGTTTATTTCGTTTCCGTTGATTCGTAACGATTCGTACATTCGTAAGTCGTCTGTGTTCGTATTCGTAACGATTTCCGTAGAGTTATTTTTTCGTTGATTCGTTTTTCTGTTAGTTTAATTTTCGTTTATTCGAAATTCGGACGCATTCGTATTTTCGTAGATTTAGTTACATTCGTACTTTCGTTAGATTGATTTATTCGTACTTTCGTAACATTGTTTTCGTAGATTCGTAATCGGAGCATAATTCATAATTTTATGTAATGTGTATGCTATTATTACATTGTAAGAGACACGGAAAATTACGAATCGAAAAAAAAAGTTACGAATGTACGAATTTTTTCGTTCAATCCATTCGAAGCACGTTAAGCAGCGCCATTGTAAGAGACACGGAAAATTACGAATCGCAAAAAAAAAAAAAAAAAAGTTACGAATTTTTTCGTTCAATCCATTCGAGGCACGTTAAGCAGCGCCATTGTAAGGGACACGGAAAATTACCAATTCAACAAAAAAAAAAATTACGAATGTACGAATTTTTTCGTTCATTTTGATTTTCGTTGTTCCTGTTTTTCGTTTTTTTTTTTCGGATTTTCTTCTTTCGTAGTTTCTAATTTGGTTATTTCGGATTTTCGTTGTTTTTCGTATTCGTCGATTCGAACGATTAGTTATTCGTTAAAATTTTTAGCGAATCGTTCGTTCATTCGTACGATAACGAATATAACGGAAAAAAAAAAAACGAAAAAAAAAAAAACGAAAAAAAATGTATTGCACATGTCTAAAATCAACCCCAAAGTACATTTTTGGTATGTAATGCACTTATAACAGATACATGATTGCTCATAACATTACGTTTTCTCATTTACAGGGGTCTTAAATTTTTTTTTTTGTTTGTTTTTCTTTCCCTCTCATTGTTGGTAGGTTCCATACACATTTTCTTTATAAATGTATTTTTTAATTATTTTATTTATTAATTTTTTTGTGGGGAGTTGTAGGTTGGTTGTTTTTTTATTTTTTTTATTTATTTTTTATTATTATTTTATTGTTTGGATGAGGTGGGTTCTAAATTTTGTATAGAAGGGTAGGGTGGCTGCTAAAATAATATATATATATATATATATATATATATATATATATATATATATATATATATATATATATATATATATATATATATATATATATATATATATATATATATATATATATATATATATATATATATATATATATATATATGTTTGGGGGTTCTGAGTAAATTTCTATCAAAATATAAAAAAATTAGCTAAACAAAATATAATTGAGAGCCGGCGGTCGTCTCTCTTATAATAGCGATCGGAGTGTCACACCAGACACTCTATTCCTATTACAAGCAGCACGACGTTCCCCCCCCCCCCCCCCCCCCCCCCTACTTCCAGTTTATTCAGAAACCATCAGCGCCATTTTTCGGAAATCGTAAGTATTCTGAAACACCGATCTTGGTGTTTTTTGAATGCTTTTAAGGGCAGAGGAGGGATTTGAGGACACCCAGATCGCTCCATAAAGAGTACCTGTCACTGCCTATTGCTGTCACAAGGATATTTACGTTCCTTGTGACAGTAATAAAAGTGAAAAAAAATAAATAAAAAGTAAAGTAACAGTGTTAAAAAAAAAAAAGTGCCCCCGCTCTCCAGTGCTTGCGCACAAAAGGCGAACGCATGGTTTCTTTTTTTCCTTCTTCTTTTTTTCTCTTCTTTTTTCTTCTTCTTCTTCTTATTCCTCTCCCTATCTTTTTTCTCTTTCCTATTTTTCCCTCTTTCTTTTCTTTTTCCTTCCTTTCCTCCCTTTCTTTTTCTTCTTTTTCCTTATTTCTTATTTTTTATCTTTCTTTTTTCTATCCTTTTTCTTTCATCTTTCCTTTCCTTCCCTCCCACTTTTCTTTTCATTCTTCCTTATTTCCTTCCTTATTCCCATTTCTTCTTTCCCTTTTTTTTCTTTTTATTTTTTACTTTTCTTATCTTTTCCCTTATCTTCATCTTTTTTTTTCTTCTTTTTCTTTTTTTTTCATCCATCCTCCCTTCTTCCCTATCTTTTTCTATTCTTTTATTTCCCCTTTTTCATCTTCCTTTCTTCTCTTCTTATTCACTTCTTCTTTTCCCCTTCCCTTATCTTTTTCTTTTCATTTCCCTCTTCCTTCTTACTTCCTCCTTTCTTCTTCTCCTTCTTCTTATCTCCCTTTCTCTTTTTCTTCCCTTTCCTCTATTCTTTCCTCTTCTTCCCTTTTTCTTCTATCCTTTTTCCTTACTTTTCCCTTTCCTCTCCTTTTTTTATCCTTTCCTTCTTTCCTTTTCTTTTCTCCCCTCTATTACCTCTCTTTTTTTTATTTTTCTTTTTTTCTCCTCTTTTTATACCTAATCCTTTTCCTTTTCCCTTTTTCCTTTTTCTTTTCCCCTTTTCTTTCCTACCCTTTTGATTTTCTCTTTTAATATTTCATTTCTTTTATTTTTTCATCTATTTTTATCACTACTCCCTCCTTTTCCTATTTCCTTCTCTCCTATCTCTTCCTCCTCCTTTTATTTGCTCCTTTCCTTCCTTGTCCTCCTTTTCAATCCTTTTTCTTTTTTTTTTTTCCTCCCTTCACTCTTCTATCCCTCCCCCATTTTATTTCCCATCCTTTTTCCCTTTTTCCATCTAATCTTCCTTTCTTTCCTCTTTTCCTTTTTTTCATCTATTTGTTTATTTTCTTTTTTCTTTCCTTCCCTTTCCCTTTTTCTTCCTATTTATTTTTCTTTTCACTTTTTTTTCTCTTCTTTCCTCTATTTTCCCTTTTTTTCCTTATCTCCTATACCATTCTCCCTCTCCCTTTTCCATATTTCTTCCCTTTCCTCCCTTACCCCTACTTCCTCTCCCTTCCTCCCCCTTTCATTCTTCTTTACTTCCCTTTTCCTCCTCCTTATTCTCACTCATATATATATTTTCATTTTCCCTTCCTTCCCTTATTTACTATTACCTCATTCCATCTTCCTTTTCTTCACCACTTTTTTTCTTTCTCTACATTCCCTTTCTTTTTATTTTTTTTTTCATTTCTTTTATTCTACTTATTTTTTTACCTTCACCATTCTTCTCCATATTCATTCTATATCAAAATCCACCTTCCACTTCAATACATCCTACTTAATTCCCACCCTCCTCCATCCATCCATCACGCACGCACACAATCACCATCTGACAGTTTGTCCACTCAGATAAATGTATTATTATTATTATTATTATTATTATTATTATTTCTTCTTCTCTTTTTTTCTTCTTTTTCTTCTTCTCTTTTCTCTTCTTCTTCCTCTTCTTTTTTTTTTTTTCGTTCTTCCTTCTTTTTTTTCTTATATTTTTTTTATTTTCCTCTCTTCTCCTCCTTCTTTTTTTTTTCTTCTTTTTTATTCCTCTCCTCCTCCTTTTTTCCTTTTTTTCTTCTTCTTCTTCTTCTTGGTTCTTCGTTCTTCTTTTTCGTTCTTCTTTTTCGTTCTTCTTTTTCGTTCTTCTTTTTCCTTCTTCTTTTTTCTTCTTCTTTTTTCTTCTTCTTCTTCTTCCTTCTTTCTTCTTTCTTCTTTTTTTTCGTTCTTCTTTTTCTTCTTTTTTCGTTCTTCTTCTTTTTCGTTCTTCTTCTTTTTCGTTCTTCTTCTTCTTCTTCTTTTTCGTTCTTCTTCTTCTTCTTCTTTTTCGTTCTTCTTCTTCTTCTTCTTTTTCGTTCTTCTTTTTCGTTCTTCTTCTTCTTCTTCTTCTTCTTCTTCTTCTTTTTCGTTCTTCTTCTTCTTCTTCTTCTTCTTCTTCTTTTTCGTTCTTCTTCTTCTTCTTCTTCTTCTTCTTTTTCGTTCTTCTTCTTCTTCTTCTTCTTCTTCTTCTTTTTTCGTTCTTCTTCTTCTTCTTCTTCTTCTTCTTCTTCTTCTTTTTCGTTCTTCTTCTTCTTCTTTTTCGTTCTTCTTCTTCTTTTTTGTTCTTCTTCTTCTTCTTTTTCGTTCTTCTTCTTCTTTTTCGTTCTTCTTTTTCGTTCTTCTTCTTCTTCCACTTGAAACAAACAGCACACCAGCCTCATGTGACGCCTTCATAAAAACTTTAATATTCTCATGCCTCCCCAGGTAACACACATGTGTGGCAGCAAAGAGGGGGTGGGCTTTAACTGTCGCACATATGTGTCTATAGGCAGAGAGCACGCTCCCTCAACATGATCAAGCTGTCATAGACCGCTCCCGGTTTCTAGTAATGATTGGGAGCTGGGCTGTCATGTGACCATTGTGACAGCCAATCACAGTGGTGATATTGGGAAGTCCGTCTGGCCCTCCTGGGCATCAAGATCCTGTTGAGGGCACCTCAGGCTCAGGTGGGAATCAGTTAAGGAATAGTAAAGACCGGAACTTGCCAACTGTGTTTTGTGATATTGTTTGTCATAAAAATCATCACCCGGGAAGAGATCCGCTCATCTCTCTGTACACAAAGAAATCTCTATAACTAATCCTGTTATAAAGCACGCTGCCACCTATGAGGCGTGCGTCATCACTCACGTGTTTCAAGGGCGGAGCCTCTTAATCAAAGCACCGATAAAGAGGGGTCCGCCCTTAAAATATGTCCGAGTGACGCAAACCAGAGACAGCGGTTGCATGCTTTATAATGGGATTAGATTCCCAGTCTGGAGAAAGCAGCAAAGCTTTGGATTCCATTACTCTCATATATAATAATAAATACTAATTACTATAATAAAATATTAATTTAATCATTTATCTAAGTGGGCGGACTTTGACATTTTTCTGCAGAGGATTGTATAATTTTTACGCCAGAGCGCTGCTACTTTGTATCAAATTGTGTGTTGTAGTGCGCTGCCTTTAAAGGAAATGGTACATGCGCCTTTTCTGGTGCATTACAGTCCATTTAGATGCATGGGCTGCCTTAACGCCACGCATGTTAAGTGAGCACAGTGCAACAGCGTGAAGTATGGGCAGACCTGCATTTCACTTCTGCAGTCCGCTTGGCCTCTTAAACATCTCAGCAGTTGTCAGCAGAGAGAAGGACAGAACTCCTCCTCCCGATCCAACGCTACTCTCTTGCCCCCCCTCACCATCTCAGCAGTTGGTTGCAGAGAGGAGGACAGAACTCCTTTCACAGACCTGCACCGCTCTGTGCTGTCGCAGCAACACCTCATCTCCGCCTCACAAGTCTCAACATTCAGCTGATTCATGTCCTCCTCCAGACTCTGCGCTTTCTGTTTCCCACCCCAGCTTCTTCCCAGCAGCAGAACAAGGTAAGGGGGTCGGCACTGTGATGTAAGGGGGCCGGCACTGTGATGTAAGGGAGGGTGGGGGGAGTTCTGACGGTGGGTGGGCTTGCTCTGGACATCTAGTCTTACAGATACAACCGGCCCTTTTGAGGACAACCATAATACTGATGAGGCCTGAGATAATATTGAGTTTGACACCCCGGCCTGCCATAACTCATTGACTCTCATGGATCGGGCACTCACCCGCTTTTATTTTCTAATAAAGTGTTGACTGTAATGCACTAGGACTGTGTGCCTGCCTTGTTTCTATTTTCTTTTCAGGCCAAATGTTGTTCATTCAGAATAGAGTGAATCCGAAAAGTACCACATTATGACCACCAAACAGACCTGACAATCAAAGTAAATAAGTCATTTCCTGTGATCATCGGCTGCCTCTAGTGGCCATAATGCCACATTTTCCTGATTTAGTCTAAGACAGCACAGTGGCTAAGTGGTTAGCACGTCCACCTGCCATCATTGGGGTCATCGGTGCCAACCACGGCACTACCTGCTTGCAGTTTGCATGTCCTCCCTGTGCCTGCGTGGGTTTCCTCCCACACTCCAAAGGCATGCTGGGAGGGTATTTGGCTCCTTTCTAAATTGGCCCTTGTATGTATGTGTATGTATGGGTGTGATTTAGGGACCTTGGATTGTAAGCTCCTTGAGGACAGGACTGATGTGAATGTATAACCATTTAATACAGGGCTCAACAAAACCCAGGTGCCAGGTTGCAATGGCGACTAGAAACTGCATCCTGGTGACTGGGCTACACCGCAGCAGCTGAGACGTGCCCATCCCCCCCCCCCGCGTGGGTGCGTGGTCTTCAGCCGGTCTTTGAGGCCTGCTGAAGCGGCCTACTCGCTTTCTGCTAACTAACGCCCTCTGGTGGACTGTGATGAGCGCGGCTCGCTCTCACTACCCGCCCACCTCTGACATCTTCTTCCCAGCTTGACAGCTGGGGTTGAGGTTGTGGCTTGATCGGTCGCCCGTTCCTTGCCGCCGCTGTGGGTGGGGCTGCCTGTCAGTGCCGCCTGTCGGTGGCATCTCGGTGCAATCTCAGTGTTGCCTATCGGTGCCACCTGTCAGTGCCCATCAGTGCAACCTCAGTGCTGCCTGTCAGTGCCCATTACAAAAAAAAAAATGGGTTATGTATTGTTTTTTTTTCTTAATTTTTTTTTTATAAAAGGGAAAAAAAAATTATTTTCCAAGAAAAATTATGTTTGAAACACCGCTGCGCAAATACCATGTGACACCATGTGACATAAAAAAAAATTTAACACCCACCAATTTGTTTTCTAGGGCCTCTGCTTTAAAAAAAACATAATGGTTGGGGTTTCTTACAAATTTTCTAGCAAAAAATGCTGATTGCTACAGCTAAACAAAACTTGGTGTAAAAAATAAAGCCCGGAGCTAAAGTGGAATAAATTATATATATATATATATATATATATATATATATATATATATATATATATATATATATATATATATATATATATATATATATATATATATATCCATTGGCCGGCACCCGCTGATCGCCTTCTGCTGTGACAGCGGCACGTGCGCTCCCCCTGCAGGCAGTAGTGCAGAATCGCTTGTATACTGTTTGGTGGTTAAACCCCGGACAGCAGAAAACAAATTGCCTACTAAATTCTGATTGGCTGCTGTGGATAGTTCTCTGGAGAAGTTTCCCTTCATGACCCAAAAAACAAAAAAAAAACTTCACAATTTTTATTCTTCAATGATAACTTTATTAAATTGTTGTCATGATTTTGGCATTTTTCATTTTCCTTGGCAAAGGCAGAAGTCTCCTATAAGGGAACCTGTGAGGGTAGAATTATGGGAGCTGAATCTGCAGGAAGAGAGGCCGTCGCCCAGTCCCCTGGCTTTTCTATGTGGAACAAGCAGGCAGCTAGTGAAGTCTGATCTCAGGCTTTTTCCTGTGTTGTTGTTGGTCAGCCATTCATTTGGTAGGTAAGTCGGGGTCCATGGCAGAGACCTGGAGCCTGTGACTTATAGGGGGTCTCCAAACTACGACCCACAGACCACATCCGTCCCGCTATGAGGGGGTCAGTGTCATATCCTCAGACTTGGTGCATAGACTAAGGCCTCGGACGTTCGGACTTTAAACAAACTTTTGCGTGGATTTCTGTCCAAAGGGCGTTGGCGGTGAACCTGTATTGCGGCAGGACATACATACGGCAGGACTTTTTCAGCCAACTTTCACCAAGTCATGTGGTTTTTCTGCTCTTTACCGCCACCCTTTGGTCAATTTCTGTATTGTTGTCTGATATTGTGCATTGGTTCTGAGCAAGCGTGTTTGTACTTTTAGACTAAAGTCCGATGGTTTTCCGTACGCACGATCAGACTTTGCTCCATCGGACTTTTGTTGCCGAAAAGTTTGTCTGCAGAGTGAACTTTTGTCCGATGAAAAACGAAAAAGTTTGTCCGATGGAGCGTACACACGGTCGGATGTTGCCTTAAAACAGCTAGCTTGTATGTTTGTTGTCAAAAAGTCCGATCGTGTGTACGGGCCTTTAGGATGCAGATCCATTGGCCTCCGCTTCTGATGGGGGGACCCTAATGTATTGGAGAATCTGATATGTGAGCGGGCTCCGAAGTGATGGGGAGGCTTCTCATACAAAGTTATTTCTTAGATTGTGTTGTGTTTATTAATTTATAAAAAAATTTTTTTGTTCAGCCCGTGATTATTTGTAATATATACCATGTGGCACCTGTACTAAAAAGTATGGGGACCCCTGACCTAAAGGCAGAACTTATAAAAGTTTCCTACAGCTCCATCTAGTGGCCAAATATGGTATTTTCTATTTAAAATCAATGCTTTACATTTAAAGGGGTGTTTCAGCCAAAAAAAAAAAAAAAATTTTTTTAAAAGTCAGCAGCTAAAAAAATAGTAGCTGCTGACTTTTTTAATAAGTACACTTACCCTCCCAGGGCGCCCGCGATGTCGGTCGTGGAGGCCAAGATGTCCCTCGGCGCAGCGCCGCCATCCTCAGTAAGGGAAACGGGCAGCGACGACTACGGCTTCACTGCCCGTTTCCTACTGTGCATGCACAAGTCGTTGTGCGGCCTACTGCGCATGTGCGAATCGTCGCGCGGCGCTTTGTGAATGGGGAACGCGATGTGTTGTGGGACACACAGTTCCCATAACACGCCCCATTCACTAGAAGACGGCGCTAGGAGCAGAAGATAGAACAGCTCCGCGGAACAGGAAGAGGCAGATTAGGACGATCTGCCTAGCAACAGCCATTTCTGGTAAGTAAAAAAAATATATATTTTTTTTTTTCCATTTTAAATTTTTATTAACATTTTTATCAAGTTTTTTTTTTTTTTCAGGGTCGCCCTCCACTTTAAACAGCATATGATTTAGCCTATTTGATTGATAATTGATTGATTTTGATAGCCTATATGATTTAGCCCACTTTTAATTTATTATTTTTTTTTTTTTGACGGGCGCTTTGATTGGCATTCAGTGTGCTTTAAAAAATGCCACATTTTGAAGCAAGTGTAAACAAGCCCTTACTGCAGTCCTAAATGCATTTTTTTTTTTTTTTAATTAAAATAAAAAACGTCATACTTATCAGCTCTGTGTAATGGTTTTGCACAGAGCAGCCCAGATCCTCCTCTTCTGGGCTCTCCCACCTGCACTCCTGGCTCCTTCTCTTTGGCAAATGCCCCCATAGTAAGACTTTTTCTATGGGGGGCACTCGTACAGGCTTTCTCCTGAGCCGCCCTGTCTGCATCTATTGACACAGACAGGGCGTCGGCCCCTCTTCACAGAGTTTGATTGACAGTGAGGAGGGACAGAGCCGCTGCTTTCATGCACATCGCTGGATTGGGATCTGGCTCAGGGAAGTATAGGGGGGGGGGGGGGGGTTCCTGCCGCACAGAAGGATTTTTTACCTTCGTGCGTGTAATAGGAATAAAAGTGACAATTTTTAAAAGAACAGTGTAAAAATAAAAGGTAAAATAAATGAGAGACCTTCTTTTTAAAATGCGCCCCGTCACGCCGAGCTCGCGTGCAGAAGCGAACGCAAATGTGAGTAGCGCCCACATATAAAAATTGTGTTTAAACCACACATGTGAGGCATCACCGCAATCAGTAAAGCGAGAGCAATAATTCTAGCCCTGGACCTCCTCTGTACCTCAAAACATACAACCTGTAGAATTTTTTTTTTAATGTCGCCTAATGGAGATTTTTAAGAGTAAAAGTTTGTCGCCATTCCACGAGCGGGCGCAATTTTGAAGCGTGACATGTTGGGTATCAAGGAATCAACAAGTATACCAAGACTCCATCACAGGATGGTACTGTGGGGGTCAATTATTGTCAACTATTCGTGCCTATAAAGTCCATTCCTGTTCCTATGTGCTCTTTGATATATAACATGTTGGGTATCAATTTACTCGGCGTAACATTATCTTTCACAATAGTAAAAAAAAAGTGTATTTTTTCCAAAAAGAGTGCGCTTGTAAGACCGCTGCGCAAATACGGTGTGACCAAGTATTGCAACGACCGCCATTTTATTCTCTAGGGTAGTGATGGCCAACCTCGACACTCCAGATTTTTTGGACCTACATTTCCCATGATGCTCCACTACACTGCAGAGTGCATGAGCATCATGGGAAATGTAGTTTCAAAACATCTGAGGGTGCCAAGGTTCACCATCACTGCTCTAGGGTGTTAGAACCCCCAAACATTATAAAAAAAAAATTCTAAGTAATTTTCTAGCCCAAAAAACTTTTTTTTTTTTAACTTGTAAGCAACAAATCTCAAAAAGAGGCTCGGTCCTTACACAGGCATTCCTTGAAATCGTGGCAAAATCACACGACTTTGAAGTAGCACAAGTGTGAAAGGGGCCTAAGTGGTTAACCGCTTCCCGACCGGCCACTGCATATATACGTCAGCAGAATGGCACGGGCAGGCAGAATCACGTACCTGTACGTGATCGTGCATGTGCCTGCCCGTGGGTCGCGCGTGCGCCGCTAGCGGCGCGCTCGCGACCCGGTCGGGAGCTCCGTGACCCCGGCCGCGGGACCAGCGGACCTGATCGCCGCTGGTATCCCGCGATCGGGTTACGGAGCTGAAGAACGGGGAGAGGTCTATGTAAACAAACCTCTCCCCGCACTTCCTACACTGACTGTCATTGATCGGCTGTTCCCTGTCATCGGGAACGCCGATCAATGACGTCAGACGTACAGCCACGCCCCCCTACTGTAAAAAAAAAACACAACACGTCACACTGACTCCTCCCCCCCCCCCTAGTGGTTAACCCCCTAACTACAACTGTCATTTACATAGGAATCAGTGCTATTTAAATAGCACTGATTGCTGTATAAATGACAAATGTCCCAAAAATGTGTCAAAAATGTCCGATGTGTTCGCCAAAATGTCGCAGTCACAATAAAAATCGCTGATCGCCGCCATTACTAATAAAAAAAAAATATTAATAAAAATGCTATAAAACTATCCCCTATTTTGTAAACGCTATAACTTTTGCGCAAACTAATCAATAATCGCTAATTGCGATTTTTTTTTTTTTACCAAAAATATGTAGAAGAATACGTATCGGCCTAAACTGAGGAAAAAAAATGTTTTTTTATATATTTTTTGGGGATATTTATTATAGCAAAAAGTAAAAAATATTGCATTTTTTTCAAAATTGTCGCTCTATTTTTGTTTATAGCGCAAAAAATAAAAACCGCAGGGGCGATCAAATACCACCAAAAGAAAGCTCTATTTGTGGGAAAAAAAGGACGCCAATTTTGTTTTGGAGCCACGTCGCATGACCGCGCAATTGTTAGTTAAAGCGACGCAGTGCCGAATTGCAAAAAGGGGCCTGGTCCTTTGGCTGCCAATTGGTCCGGGGCTGAAGTGGTTAAATAAAACATTTTACATTTTTTTATTTTTTTTATTTTTTTTTTAATCCTTGATTTATATCCACCCTTGTATTACAATTATCTAGTTGCTCAGCTCTCTGCTTTAAAAGTGTCAGCTCCCGTGTTTCCCTTCTTCACAGGTTCCCTTTTAAAAAAACCTCAGTTGCTGGAATAGAAATCTTGAGTGGTTGATAGATGGTGGAACTGGAGAGAAATGTTATCTTCTTATGGTGACTTTCTAGATTTTGCAGCCGCCGCTTCCTACTCCTCTTCACTGCAAAAGTTAAAAATGCAAATGATTAATTTTCATAGTGCATACATTATATTTAATCTTTTTTTTTGCCCCCAAATGAATATTTCAGATGTGGGTGGTGGATGTTTGCAGCTTCTTTCATAGCCAAAACCTGTATATATAGAAAAATGTTCAGAGCTATTTGTTCACTTGGTTGCGGCGGGGGGGGGGGGGGGGCTTGCAGAGTGGCCCCATTCACTTGAATGGATTGGGTTCGGCAGGTGAAACATGCATGGAAAGTGACAGGGGGTATTTTTCTTGCTTTGCCACCACATCATGTGTACACCCCCCGGCTGTTCAGCAAAGGGGACACGGTGGTCAGGGGAGGGTAAAAGTGTGGCCCTCCCAACTGCTAGTGTGATCGAGCCCTAAAGGCAGAAGCTTCTTTACCTTAAAGGGGTTGTAAAGGAGATTTTTTTTTTTTTTTATAAATAACAAACATGATATACTTACCTCCACTGTGCAACTCGTTTTGCAGAGAGTGGCCCCGAACCTGGTCTTCTGGGGTCCCTCGGCGGCTGTCTCGGCTCCCCCCCGCGCAAGTACTGCTCACCTTAATGCGGTCCCTCGCATGGTGTGGAGTACTTGCAGGCGCGCTCCCGTGATACAGCCGGCGGCTACTGCCGCTCGCTGTATCACTCGGCCCTGCCCCGCCCCCTGGCGCGCCGCGTCATTGGATGTGATTGACAGCAGCGCGAGCCAATGGCTGCGCTGCTTTCAATCCATCCACTCTAGCCAATCAACGGCCTTGGTGAGCGGCGAAGAGGACGTCGGGGGCGAGCGCGGGACTTTCGAGGGCTCAGGTAAGTAAAACTGGGGGGGGCAGTACTTTTACCTTTACAACCCCTTTAATACATTCTATTCATTACAGGGGGTCCCCTACTTACAAACATCCGATTTACAAACGACTCCTACTTACAAACGGAGGGAGACAACAGGAAGTGAGAGGAAATCCACCCCTAGGAAGGGAAATTCACTCCTGTAAGAGTTAATATGGGGAAAAAGGTGTCTCCTCTGATGCTTTATCACCAGTCCATGTTTCCCCAACAACCCAAAATTTTCTAAATCCAATTGTCATTGGGACAGAAGGTGAGGTGAAATATTCTGAACAGGGGCACAGACAGCAAAACAAATGTTACAGGGGTGATAACCCTTCTCTATGTTATCTAAAAAACTTAAAAATAGATTTTTTGGCTGGAGCTACACTTAAAAAATTTACCTGTTCCAACTTACAAACAGATTCTACTTAAGAACAAACCTAGAGTCCCTATCTTGTTTGTAACCCGGGATCCCCCTGTACTGTAAAAAAAAACAAAAAAAAACTGCTGCATGTGGCTCCCCCTTACACTTACCTGAGCCCAATCTCGATTTAGTGATGTGGATGAGAGCAGAGGCTCTCTCCCTCCTCATTGTCTCAGAGGCAGCAGCACAAACCATTGGCTCCCACTGCTGTCAATCATAGCCAGTAAAGGGGGAGCTGGGGGGGAATATGCATACTTACTAACATGTTGGTCCCAGTCTCCAGGACATGGTTAACACCCTCAAAAGTCTGCTTTAGGCCTTGCCTAGTGATTGAATGGTCCCACATGGACCTTCCCACTTACCAGAGTTGCCCACTCAAACCCCGCCTCTTTTATGAGGATTTCTCACTCCTGGTTCACAATCACTGTCACAAACATTTTTATGAAGGGTGACCTTGGGATCTTGGGACCTGGCCTGGTGCAGAACATCATCGGCCCTGAGCTTCAAGATCTCAGCCAGTTTTGGACAGTTGGCGTCCATCTACATGTTTTGGGAAACTGATGGAAAGGAATTGGCACTGGACAGTCTTTCAAAAAGCTTACTGGCTCTGGTTAGGTGACATGAAACCAGGGCCGTCTTCCAAGGAGAATGGAATGCATCTCAGAACTTGTACCAACACAAGGCATTCATTAAGGAGTCCAACACGGTTCACAACACTCTCCTCCCATCATCGGGGCTCAGTAATGTTTTATAGGGTTTAAATGGACTTTAGTTTGTTTCAGCTGTTTCACTGGCATAACTCTGCCTAGGGATGCACCAAAATTTCGGCGGCCGAAAAAAATAAATAAAAAAACTGCCGAAAAGGAAAATCTTGCCGAAAATGGGATGGGGCTGCCCCACCCCTTGTTCCGCCCATTGCGGGGGTGTCATCCTGGCTCGCCCCAGTCCTCCCTCCCTTCCTTCCCTCCTCCCTCCCACAGAGCGGCGATCTCCGCTTGTCACGAAGCTGAATTACACAGGCCGCAGTAACCATGTTTCGCCTCCTGTTACAGACGGCATGCTGATCCAACGGTGGGACATTGAATCAGCGTGACGTGATCGCATTCAAATACAGCGACGTGACATGCGGAGATCGCCGCTCTGACCCGAGCACTGTTGGGCTGCATGACGGGCACTGGTGAGGCTGTATTTGAGGGGCACTGGTGAGGCTGCATCTGAGAGGCACTGGCAGGCTGCATTGATCTCTTATATCGTGTCTGCAGTCTCTGTCCATCTCTTGTATCGTGTCTACAGTCTCTGTCCATCTCTTGTATAATTTCTGCAGTCTCTGTCCATCTCTTGTATCGTGTCTACAGTCTCTGTCCATCTCTTGTATAATTTCTGCAGTCTCTGTCCATCACTTGTATCAGGTCTGCAGTCTCTGTCCACCTCTTGTATCATGTCTGCAGCCTCTGTCCACCTCTTGTATCATGTCTGCAGCCTCTGTCCACATCTTGTATCAGATGGCTAGAGATTTTTCTTGAGTTTTTCTTGCACTAAAGGCGCCAATAATGACCAACAATAAATTCATATTTGTTTAAATTGATATTAATTAAAAAGTCGAATATAATACAATTGTATATAAAAATATAAAGATTTTTTAAAAACTGTAATTTTCTGTATCAGGTTTCGGCCTAGTGCATCCTTCATTTTCGGTTTCGGCACCAACATTTCCATTTGGCGCACCCCTAATTCTGCCCCATCTGCTTTTAAGTTTTAAGTAGTGGTGCGCTGAAACCTAAACTTCAGGATGCACTTGGCCGAAAACTGAAACCGGAATTAATTAAATGAAAATAGAGGGTAAAAGATGTTTTTTTTTTTTTTTCTTTTTTTTTATTTACCAACAGGGGGCGGGGATCGGGCAGTCCGCCCCAGGTGCCACCTATTGGGAGGGTGTCAGGCCCACCGCCCCGCCTCTCCTGACCGTGGGACAGTGCTGGCAGTAAACTCTAAAGTTCAGAAAACATTACTGCCAGCTCTTTGTCATATACCACTCCTCCTGTGTAACTCTCAATGTAAATTTAAACCTCTGAATCCCTTAATTGACGCCGCTTGTTGCGGCTGCTCTCCTCCTCTCGTTCGCCTCCTCCTCGCATGTAGCTTTTGATTGGAGGAGAGCGGTCATGTGACAGTCAATGAAAGAGAGGAAAGCAGTCACATGACCGGGTCCAAGAGAGAGAGCGCCATTAATGGAGGTATTTAGAAGCTTTGATTTACAATGAGTGACACAAGAGGAGCGGTGTATGAGAAGGGGCTGACAGTGTGACGTTTTCTCAACTTTAGAGTATGCTTGCAGCGCTGTCCCTGTCCCAGTGCGGGGGGGTCTTTATAATGAAAGGGGGTTTGTGTACTATGCCGGGGGTCCGTATAAAGTTTTAAAGCACCTCTTAAGCCCCATACACACGGTCGGACTTTTTCATGGATTCTGTCCGATCGGACAATGTTGTTGAAAAATCAGACCGTGTGTATGCACCATCGGACAGTGTACGTCGGATTGTCCGACGGACAAAGTCTTATCTCCTGCTGGAAAGATTTGCCGACAACACGGTCCGATCACACCAAATCCGATCGTGTGTACGGTTGTCCGACCGGACAAAGTGCTACGCATGCTCAGATCACATTACAAGACCAAAGCTATTGGCTACTAGCCTCTACGTAGTCCCGTCGTAGGCAACAAACGTCACCACGTTCAGAATGATCGGATTTTCCGACAACTTTGTCCGACCGTGTGTACGCAAAACCAACATCAGACAAAGTATGACGGACAGGATCCGACCGACCTGGTCCGCGGATTGTCCGACCGTGTGTATGGGGCTTTAAAGTTAAGGTGCGTGTTATACGCCGATAAAAACTGTAATTAATTTTGTGTTAAAAAAAACACAAGCACAAAAAAATGCGTCCCTTTAAATTCTATGCATGTCTTCACACTGGTCCCTTGCGCTTTCGTTGCGGTGTAATGCACCTCCCCTTTGAAATGCACTTAAAACATGGCAAAAATGCATAAAAAAATGCACCCGTCTTTGTGCTTTTGATGTGGTTTTTGAGTCCCGTGACCTATGAAAATCTCGGTAAAGTAGTGTGTGTTTTTCGGTGGCCATTATCGGCACCTTTTTTTCTATCGGGAAAACACCCTACTTTCGGCCAGTAATTTTCAGGGGCCTATATATCGGTGCATCCTTAAGTTTAAGATTTATGTGGGATCTGCTTCCCTGAGTCAATTTAAACACTTGCAAACATTACTGAGCCCCGATGTTTGTGACTCATTAACTCTAGCGCTATATATTGGGTACTTACATTGGGGCTGCTGGTCTCAATATAAGTTTGCATACATTATGTGATACCTGATGTGTCAGTTGTAAATCAATGTAGTACCCCAAGCTACTGCAGTTGATGGCTGTGATCACCTGGGTGCCCAATTGCTGCCATTATACGTAGTAACCACAGGGGGTTGCTTAGAAACACATTTTGACATTTTTTTTTTTTTTTTTGTAGGAGACCTAATATTACCTTTCATATTCCTTGTTTCTTCCATGCATTCCTCCTCTAGAAGATCCATGTCTTCCTGAACCTCCAAAAGAGCCAGACCCCTTTCCTAGACCAGACAGCAAGTTTTGTAGTCCTCCACCTCCCGATGGGCCAGCCCCCATTCCTAGACCAGACAGCAAGTTTTGTAGTCCTCCACCTCCCGATGGGCCAGATCCCTTTCCTAGACCAGACAGCAAGTTTTGTAGCCCTCCACCTCCTGATGGGCCAGATCCCTTTCCTAGACCAGACAGCAAGTTTTTTAGTCCTCCACCTCCCGATGGGCCAGATCCCTTTCCTAGACCAGACAGCAAGTTTTGTAGTCCTCCACCTCCCGATGAGCCAGACCTCTTTCCATGACCAGATGGTTGGTTTTGTTGTCTTCCACCTCCCGATGAGCCAGACCTCTTTCCTTGACCAGATGGTTGGTTTTGTTGTCTTCCACCTCCCGATGAGCCACATCTCTTTCCTTGACCAGATGGTTGGTTTTGTTGTCTTCCACCTCCCGATGAGCCACATCTATTTCCTTGACCAGATGGTTGGTTTTGTTGTCTTCCACCTCCCGATGAACCGCCTCTCTTTCCTTGACAAGACTGTTGGCTTTGTCTTCCTCCTCCTGATGAACCGCTTCTCTTTCCTTGACAAGACTGTTGGCTTTGTCTTCCTCCTCCTGATGAACCGCTTCTCTTTCCTTGACAAGATGGTTGATTTTGTTGACTTTCTCTTCCAGACATTTGGCTGTTCCCAGTAAGTCTGTTTTGCAGATTTCCTAATGGCAGCCCAAACATGCTGCCAAGACCTCCAAGCATTTTGAGCAGACCATTCCCTGAACCACCAGCCTCACCATCCCCGAAGCCTTGAGATAAACCAAACATCTGGCCTAGTCCTGCGAGCTTACTGAACATATTTTCCGGTGATATGCCAAACTCTTCAGCCAGGCCTAAAAGCTTGCTTTCTAATTCTTCTGGCAATAGGCCTAATTTCTGGGCAAAGCCTGCGAGTAGATTTTGCAGTCCATGTTCAACCCCATTATTTTCAAATCTTCTATGCATCTTAGGCATTTCATCACTGGTTTCCGACATCTGAGACTCTCCTGAGGAACCATAAGGAAACTGTTGTCTTTTAAGTACATATAGAATAACTGAAATATATATTATAAGGCCAAAAGTTTGTGGAGTTCTGTTGGTCTATTTGAGCTTTTTCAACATCCCGTTCAAATTCTATGGGTGTTAGTATTATAAAGTAGCCTCCACTTTTCTGAGAAGACTTTCTACTTAAAGTGGTTGTAAACCCTTACATATACCCAGTGAAGTGATTGGCCTTAGGTGATACACAGAGATGAAACAAATATTCCTTCATTAGTTGTACCTGTTTATCTGCAGCCGTCTTTGCCCCATATCCATTCAGAGTAGGGGGCGGGGAGCTGAAGTTGCATCAGTGAGGGAGAGCTCTGAGAGATGATTGGAAGGAAGAGACATGCCCCCATTCACACAGCACACAGGAACAGAGCTGAGATTATCAATCAGCCGGACCTCCCACCCCTGTCACCATTTTTCTCTTGGTGTCAGGAAAATTCATCAGAAGTGACCCATGCAGATAGCAGAGGAACAGGGAAGTGGACAGTTACTTAGTGTTTTGGACTAAGACAAGTACACACTATAGAGGGATATGCTGTGTTCATATTTCATGTCTGAGGTTTACAATCACTTTAAGTTCTTCCCCACCCAACTGGTCAAACCCAAGTTTTTTTTTTATTTTATTTTTGGAGTTGGCTTTGTGCACAGGGTCACAGTGGTGCTGGCACAACAGAATAGGATCTTCCCCAAACTATTCCCACAAGGTTGGAAGCACATAGTTTTTGTCTTTGTATGCTATTGTAATAACAGTACCCATCGATGGAAATACCCAAAAGCCACAATCTCGAGGGGTGTCCACGTACTTTTGGCCATATGGTTGTTGTGGTGGTAAGGTGTGCTACAGTCTCTTTGCCTATACTTATCAATTCATCTCTACAATATTATTATAGAAGACCAAAAGTTTCTATGTGAACCATTGCCCTGAAATTCTGTAACGTACTTTACGAAGGCTAGAAAAAATTGTACCTAGTGTTGGAAACATGGACACCAGATGATGACTTATTGTTTATCTAAAGCCAAAACTTTTTTTTGCTTTTGGATATAAAAAGAAAGAGTTGGAACCCTTGTTGGGTCTTTTCCCCTCTGTTGCAGTGATTTCCCTCCATTTGTCCTGGAGACAGAGTAGGAAAAGAGGGTAACTCTCCTAGCTGTCTCTTTCAAAAGTGTGCCCATTGGATGATGCCCCTCCAAGAAAGCTTCACAGTGCCCCAATGTGGTCCTACTGCTCTTAGGGCAGTTTTTGTGTTGGTTAGCTGAGCTTTCCCAGTGACTTTCCGATTTACCTCAAACTAAATAGTGGAAAGTTCAAAACTAATCTTAGGAAGTATTATTTTACTGAAAGGGTAGCTGATTTGTGGAATAAACTCTCGGCAGAGGTAGTGCAGTAAATTACTTCAAACATGCTTGGGACAATCCGAGATCTCAACTCGGAGAAAAAAAGTGAAAACAAAATGAAAGAAAGTGGAAATAGGGAAAAATATCTCTCTCGTCATTCTACTTACAGGAGCGTTTTCAAGATGAATTGGCAAAGTCTGTTTCAATGTGTCAGTCAATATCCTATCTCCTATAGGATGTGTGTAGAGGAGAATTGTATGTATTCATCCAAGGCAGCATTCTGATACTATTAAGAATCAGTTTTTCATCCAAAATACTTGAAAGGTAGTTTATTCATCAGCGAGAATAAGCAAAGACAAGACATCATGGTTACGGCTTCAGAGTTCAGGTAGAGTTCTGATGTTGCATCTTAACCCGTCTCCTCCTCCTCTCCTTCATCCACCATCTTGCTCTCTGCACCTCCCCTTCCTCCTACATTCTTCCTCTTTCTACCATAACCCTATTCCATTCTTATACTGTCTCATACTGTATTGTCAGCATTTCCCTGGTGACACCCATAATTTGCATATATACCCAATCATGGTTTTGTCTACAAATAAGTAGCATAACTCCACCCATAGGCCTGTGTCCTGAAATAGTTACTCAGAATAGAATTACTTACACAGCAGACCATATCTCGCTATACCCTTTGTCGCTATATGTCCTATAACCTTCAAAACCTACCACCAGTATTATATATATTTTTGTGTATTTATCAGAAACCCTTATCACTTAAATTATAATGAACTCAAAAACTTCTAACACAAAACAAAAAAATAACCACACAAAGGACCTAAATAACCAAAAAAATCACTCAATGGACTACTCAGTCTTTTTTCTGCCATCACTTTTCTATGCTGGTAGGTTAATTGGCTCCAGTCTATACTGGCCATAATAAATGTATGTATGCATGTGAGATAGAGGCCTAAAGCTGGCCATGGGTGTATCAAAATTTGGCTGGTTCAGCAGGAGCCTGACAGATTTGGATCTATCTATGGCCATTCATGAGAAGTCATTCTATTGATTGGCTTTTCATGCACAAGCTTGCTGGAATGGAGGGAAATCACGGCAACAGAGGGGAAAAGACCCAACAAGGGTTGGCTTTAGATAAACATTAAGTCATCATCTGGTGTCCATTTTTTCAACACTAGGTACAATTTCTTCTAGCCTTTGTAAAGTACATTACAGAATTTCAGGGCAATGGTTCACATAGAAACTTCTGGTCTTTTATAATAATAGAAGGCCATTCATGAGAAGTCATTCTATTGATTGGCTTTTCATGCACAGGCTTGCTGGAAAATGTTCAGTTGATCAACGCATGCAGCCAATGGGTTACAGAAAGGCAGACTTGATGGACCATTCAGTCTTTTTTCTGCCATTGCCTTTTTGTGTTTCTATGAGGTCCTCCCGAGGTTTTGGAATGGTTTTAGAAGGCGCACCAATGATGCAGCATGCAGGAGTTTTGATGTGCTTTCTGAAACCGCGTCAAAACCACAGGACCTCCATAGAAATCTATAGGAAAGCGAAGCTTTAGCAAAATCACAGTGGGCAAAGTGAAGCTGCCACAGCTTTTCTCTTCAGTTCATTGACAGACACAGCGCTCCATTATTCAGAACCATAGGGTTATAGCGCCCCCTACAGGAGTAGGACACTAGGCAGAAAAAAAGTCTTGGCTACGCCTACAGTTTAGGCAGTCCTAGGTGTGATATACACCACCCTCTCTGCTATAGGCCTCCAGTTTTTTTTTTGGTCAGGAGTAATGAACTAGTTTCCAGCTGGGATCTTTGGTCCTGGCAACTTTTTTGTTTTTGCTTTTTAAGCTACTTTTTTCTCTTGGATTTTTTTCCTGCGAGATCTAGAATTGACTGCCGGACTGAGCGACGGGCTGGACACTAAGATCCAATGGTCTCCCCAGTCTGGCCAGCGAGCGCGTGCAGATCGAAGCTACGCTGGTTGTCACTATGGGGGTGTACCCCTTGGCACCTGATGGTTGGGAGGGTGAGCAGCCATCTGCAGATCCTCCACTAATTTTAGGCCGCGGCTTTGCGGCCTACCGCGCACTCGTGGTGGGCAAAAATTTAGGGCAAGGCTTTTGCGGCCTATCGACCAGGCGACGTGCGGGGGCGGCCCTGCAGCGGGCGGCGGAGGTCGCCGGTTTCCATTGCGGGCATCTGCCCTCCTTCCTTGGCTCTTGCCTGGTCCGGTCCCCCGTGGACCTGTGCACTCGAGGTGGGAGACCGAAAATTTAGGCTGCGGCCTGCTATTCTGCACGACCACGCCGGACGCCTTCTTCCAGAGGGACAGCACTGTGGGGGCTCTGAGGACGACCCCCTTTTGGGGGGGGTTGTTGTTTTAGTGGGCCCTCCATAGACGCCCCCCCTTGAGGGGCCTTAGTGGATGCCCCCTGTGAGGGGCCTCAGCCAGTGCCCCCTGTGAAGGGCCCAGTGGTGTCCCCTGTGCGAGGCATCCGTAGGCACCCCCTGTGTGGGGTCTCAGCCATTGCCCTCTATGAGGGGTCCAGTGATGCCCCCTGTGCGACTCCTGTAGGGGGTGATACAGTGCTCAATTATTCAGAACCATAGGGTTATATCGCCCTCTACAGGAGTCAGACACTAGGCAGATTAAAGACTTGACTATGTCTCTGGGCAGTCCTAGGTGATAAACACCCCCCTCCCTGCTATAGGCCTTCAGCTTAGTAACGAGCAGTGTCCAAAGCATCAGAACTCCTTAGAGGGGTGGGTGCCGTGTCTGTCAATGAACTCAGAGAAATGGATTTTACGGTAAGTCAAAAATCCCATTTTTGTTCTGGTAACTGTTTTAAATTCCTCATCACTTTCTATCCTTGTGACAATGGTGACCAAGCCAGAGTGAAACTCCCCAGCTTTAGACACATAGAACAATGAAAACCTGAAAAAAGTGGCTCAGCGTGCTCCATTGAACATTGCTGCGCAGGGAAAAATGTTGATTAGAGCAGTGTTCAGTGGTTGAGATCCGATTCTCCTGATGCTACAGTGATGAGGTTTCTGACAGCATCTGAGGAATCTGTGGGGGGGGGGGGGTGAGGTCCCTGGAGGTGGTTGGGGGGTCTCTCAAGGAGGCTGGGGACTTTGGGAGACTGGAGGGTGCTGTATGGACAGGGGGACTCTGTGGGAGGTTGCAGGCACTAGGGAGGGCTCTTTAGTAGGGTGGGTGGGGGGCACTGCAGGGACTGGGTGGCACTGTGGGGGACTAAGGGACGCTGGGGTCCACTATGGGAAGGCACTGTGGGAAGTTGGAGGGCACTGAAGGGGCATTGTGGTCCAATGTGAAAGGTTGGAGGGCACTGAAGGGGCATTGTGGTCCAATGTGGGAGGTTGGAGGGCACTGTGGGGGCTAAGGGGTGTTGCAATCCACTATGGGAGGTTGGGAGGCACTGTAGGGGCTAAGAGGCATTGTAGTCCTCCTATGGGAGGTTGGGAGGCACTGTGGGGGCTAAGGGGTGTTGCAGTCCATTATGAAAGGTTAGGAGGCAGTGTGGGAGGTTAGAGGGCACTGCGGGGGCTAATGGGCTTTGTGTTCCACTATGGGAGGTGGGAGGGCACTGTGGGGGCTAAAGGGGCATTGTGGTCCACTATGGAAGGTTGTTAGGCACTGTGGGAGGTTGGAGGGCACTGAGAGTGCTAAGGGGCATTGTGGCCCACCATGAAAGGTTGGGAGGTGCTGTGGGGGCAAGGGGCATTGTGGTCCACTATGGAAGGTTGTTAGGCACTATGGGAGGTTGGAGGGCACTGAAGGGACTAAGGGGCATTGTGGTCCTCTATGGGAGGTTGGGAGGCGCTGTGGGGGGCTAAGGGGTGTTGCGGTCCACTATGAAAGGGTGGAAGGTTAGAGGGCCCTGTGGGGGCTAAGGGACACACTGGTCCACTGTGGAGGGTTGGAGGACACTGTGGGGGCTAAGGGGCATTGTGGTCCACTATGGAAGGTTGGGAGGCACGATGGGTGCTAAGGGGCATTGTGGTCACCTATGGAAGGTTGTTAGGCACTGTGGGAGGTTGGAGGGCACATTGAGTGCTAAGGGGCATTGTGGTCCACTATGAAAGGTTGGAGGACACTGTGGGGGCTAAGGGGCATTGTGATCCACTATATGGAAGTTTGGGAGGCAATATAAGTGGTTAGGGAATCTGCAGCTGGCTGGAGGCCCGGGGGGAAGGAGGCCTTGACCCAGTGGCCGAGAAGACTACTTTACTGTAGATGATCTCATGCTGCAGATACACAGCTATAAGTCTCATGGCACAGGGGTTCTCAGGCACACAAGAAGCGCGCTACAGGTTTTCAGGAGGAATTCAAGACAAAAGGTAAAAAAAATTTCGGGGCACAATTTACATTTCTCGAAGACAGAAAATCTTTGAGTTCAAATCCACATTCAAAAATGAATGCATTGTCTGGGGGGAAAACCCTACAAGAAAAGTTTTGGCTAAAGCCGGGCTGTAAAGTAGATATCTACTATTTATCATAGCCGCATGTCCACTGTTCCCACCACTGGGGATACGTTTTTGGCAGCCCAACTTTGTAAGGCACACCGCTGAAAATTCTGGGCTGAAGTTGGACTTGGAGCTCATATTTTAAGCTATTAAAATATTTAAGTTAAAGTAATTTTGTCATCATGGAACCATATTTCCAGTAGTAGAACAAATTTCTTCTTTATTCATTGCAATTGCTCCTCTGTACCATAAACGTTCCTTAGATGGCGTTTGCTACTTTAATCTTGATGCTTACAATTTTTTATTTAATTTTGCAATCCAAATCTTACCTTCATCATCATCATCATCATCCTCATCGTACCCCGCGTTCTGTCGCCGAATGGCATAGCTTTCGGTCAAATGTAGATCCACAGCCAGTAACAAAGCGCAGAACAACACGGCCTTCATCATAGACGGGTGTCTGGTAGTCGTTCTAGGAGAACGCAAGGTTTAGCTGATGATACCGTTTCCAGTTGCAAACTTGTTTAGCAATAAAGCGGTATTAAACCCAAAATAAAACATTTTTATTATATTGCAGCTTACCAATTCTCAGATGTAATGGCTGCATTTATTTTTTTTTAGACTTTTTCTATTCGTTTTACCAGGAAGTCTGTTTTTCAAAAGAGCGAGCTCTCTTGTGACGAATCAGTGTCAGAGATGAGGCAAGCCATTTACCACAG
>CM053034.1:205212479-205307479 GCA_028564925.1 Lithobates sylvaticus | reverse complement strand
GGGTTGTCAGGAAACCTGTGTCTCCGTATGGATGGTCGACCATCCATACGGAAACACAGGTGATGCCAATGGATCTATCCTGACAGATTGGCAGTCCAGATCAACCTTGAAACAACTCTACTGATGATTTGAGGCGTTTGTTTGATCCTCGGAATCTTCAATAGACATTTTCTGCCACAGTTTAGAAAAACACTGGATAGGCACACATTTAACCCTTTGAGCGCCCTGGATGTTAACCCCTTCCCAGCCAGTGTCATTTATACAGTGAAAGTGCATATTTTTAGCACTGATCACTTTATTGGGTTCCCAAAAAAGTGTCAGTGTCCGATTTGTCCGCCGCACTATTTCACAGTCCCAGTATCAGTATAAGTCGCTCATTACCGCAATTGCTAGTAAAAAAATTAATAAAAATATCCCATAGTTTTTAGACGCTGTAACTTTTGCGCAAACCAATCAATATGCGCTTATTGTGATCTTACCAAAAATATGTAGTGGAATAGGTATTGGCCTAAATTGTCAAATTATTTATTTATTTTTTTGTATGTGTTTTATAGCACAAATTTAAAAAATATTATACATTTTTTTCCAAATTGTCTGCCTTTTTTTTATTTTTTATTTTTTTTTTAGCAGGTAACCGTCAGGATTACATTTTTTTTTTTTTTTTTTTTTTTTTTTTTTTTTGTTCTTGGGTTTGGATATATTTTATAAAAGATTGTTAAAAATCTTCTCGACCCTTATTAGGATATTGTTTGGTGATTTTAAGTTTTGCAGCAGCCTACCTTGGCTTGTAGTTGTCCCGTCGGGAAAGTGGACTTGCCGATCCGTTCGTTTTCTGCAAATGCTGGATGGTCAGAATCCCTTTATAATTTATAATGCTACCAGCGTGGAGGCGAGGCAGTAAAAATAGTGTTTTTTTTTTTGTTTTGTTTTTTTTCTATTGTTACTGTTTTTTTTTTTTTTTATGTTATTGGATTGTTTTTTGTTATATTTATATACAGATTACTTCTCCAGCCCGAAATGTCATGAGATAAATATAAGGTATTCACTTACCTTTATCTGATTTCGGAGACGTGCTACAAGTAGCTGGGTGTGTAAATAACTTTGTTATCAACATGTGAATGTTAGAAGTCCCATAAAAGGTCCAGTAAGTCTCCATTACATGGGACGCGAAGTCAGAAAAATGAGGCCAATGCATTTCGGGGGCCAGAAAGACCCCCTTTATTGGGGCTCAAATTCTATTTGAAAATAGAGTGAATACTGGACAGGAAGCTTCTATTTTATATGACCGGCGTTGTGGTGATCTGGGTCACCAGTAAGGCAGCCAGACCGGCAACCTATATTACCAAAATTAGGCCAATGTGCTTCGGGGGGGCCAGAAATCCCCCTTATCAATATAAAACGGTACACCTATCCTTTCATATTGCTGCTTATTGTCCAGTATTCCCTCAATTTACAAACAGAATCTGAGCCCTGATAAAGGGGTATTTCTGACCCCCGAAAGACATGGGCCTCATTTTGGTGCTATGGGTTGCTGGTCTGGCTGCTTTATTGGTGATTTGGTAATGCCTATCATATTAAATGGAAGCTTTCTGTCCAGTATTCACTCTATTCGCAAATATAATATGAGCCCTGAAGGGGGGGGGGGGGATTTCTGGCCCCCCACGAAAAGTGTGGGCCTCAGTTTGGTGAGATGGGTTGCTGGTCTGGCAACCTTACTGGTGACCTTATATCGCCACGATGCTTATTTTAATTGCAGCTTTATTGTCCATCATTCACTCTGTTTATAACCAGAATCCAATCCCTGATAAAGGGGCATTAGCCTAATTCCTCGGACTACACTGAGGACCTTCCAGGTTGCCCAAGTAGACAGAGAGCTGCCTTTCCAATTGCCCCCCCCCCCCCTTTTTTCCTACTTTTTGGATCCAGCACTCTACTAGCATTTTATGGGGGTTGATTTACTAAAACTGGGAGAGTGCAAACTCCGGTGCTGCTGTGCATGGTAGCCAATCGGCTTCAAACTTCAGTTTGTTCAATTAAGCTTTGACAATAAATCCTTGGAAGCTGATTGGTTTCTAATTGGAGCTGCACCAATGAGCTTCCAGGATTTATTGTCATATTGTCAAAGCTTAATTGAACAAACTGAAGTTTGAAGCTGATTGGCTACCATGCACAGCTGCACCAGAGTTTGCACTCTCCCAGTTTTAGTAAATCCACCCCTATGTGTTATAAAAATATAACACTCCCCTCTACCCAGACTGACAATGCTGCTGTGCCTCCTGTACTCCTTCACCCAGAATGGGGGCGCTCTAATACAGGAAGTGTGTTACTGGCCAGATCACCAGGAGAAAACAGAGGGGGGGGAGCCTAAAAAAGTAAACTAATGCAGCCACCACATCTAATGACTGGCAAGCCGCAATATATAAAATTTTTGGGTTTAATACCGCTTTAAATGTATTTTTCAACATGTATAAGTGCAGTGGAACCTCGGATTGCGAGTAACACAGTTAACGAGCGTTTCGCAATACGAGCACTGTATTTCTAAAAATCGTAACTCGGTATGCAAGTGTTGTCTCGCAAAATGAGCAGGATTCAGGCCAAAGTGGTGTGCAGTACCGCTTTTGGCCTCAGGTGGGGGGGGGCTCCAGAGCCGACTGTCGCGTTCGGAAAGGCCCGAGTACAGCACGGCTGACCTTGGCAACGGGTAGGAAGTCTTTCCGAGGTGTGCCGAAGTGTCCTCGAGTCTTTTCGGCTGTTTCCGAGGCTCTCCCATGCCCTCGCCTCTGGCCGCATGCGCTATTGCATCCCATTGAAGTCAATGCAGAACAAATTATTTTCGTTTCCATTGACTTCAATGGAAAAACTTGCTTTGATATGCGAGTACTTTGCATTACGAGCATTCTCCTGGAACGGATTATCCCCGTAATCCGAGGTTCCACTGTACCTGACTTGGTACCAACATCTGTCATTCCTTGTACAGTAGCACTTCTACTAGGAGAGGGAGGGTCAACCGGAGACAATCAGAATCTGCTGCACCAAGGAGCATGTTAACAGGAGGAGAGAGCAATGTGAGCAAAGGGATCTGCTGCTGCTGTCCTTCACTGTCCAATCACAGGCTGGGGGGTGGGGCTGTGACCAAGCCATATTGCTTTTCCTGCAGCAGAGAGAAGTCGGGTCGTTGACTTTGCTGTCTGGAAGGGCTGTGCAAATCTCAGGACTTTGGTTGACAGAACTTCCGACCCATTGGCAGGTAAACCAGCTCCTGTATCTGTATTTAATCTGCGTAAAGTTTAAAAAAATATCAGCTGTGCCAGGCAAGTGTGTTCTTTATTGTCACAGGTCCTCATACATAATGCTGTGTTGTGTAATCTAGACCGGCTTGTCCTCTGAGATTGTAAAGTAAAAATATCAGATTTGGGTGGAGATAACCTTTCAGCAGAAGTGAGTTTTTGTTTTTTTGTATAGTAAAGTTGTTCTTCTTTCCAGAGAAGGAAAACGGAGATTCTAGTCCAAAACAAGCAGATGACATGGATCGCAACCCGTCCCCTCCAACCAGCGATGACGAAGACGAGCAGCCGGGAGATTGTATCGGGAACACCATGTACAGCAAGCATTGGTTCTTCACCACTCTCACCAAACTTATAGATGTACGTATGTGACATGTGATCTTCTCGCATTGTTCCCCCTTCCTCTGGTTACATCACTTTCTTTGGATGGTTCTTTTTATAATAGGTCTCCATACACCCGGGGGAACGTAGCCTTGGCACAAGGGGCTCTGGTGTTTAGCTGCGGGATGAGAGCACAGGTTCCCCATCCATCCCCACTGATGATAACTAGACATGTGCAGTTCGTTTAGTTCTGAATTTTAGTTTTTTTAACTAATTTTGACAAATTCGTTAATACCAAAATTTCCAAATTTAGAAATTTCCAAATTTAGAATTTGCAAATTTTTACATTTCTGGAAATTCTAAATTTCGTAAGTTCTAAATTTCGGAAATAAGAATGAAAAATCCGAAAACCCGAAATAATAACTAACTAATAATAACTATTAAATGATAGGTATTGGAATTTCCATTCAAATTTGGCTGTTGGTGAACATAACGAGTACGAATTTATCCGAAGTTACGGATTATCTGAAATAACGTATGCCGTATCAAAAAGGATGGAACGTAACGATCTAATAATAATAAATAATAATAAAAAAAACTTTTTATTATTTTTTGTTCCATTCCATCTGTTTAGATGCGGCATTCGTTATTTCGGATAATTCGCAACTTCAGATAAATTTGTATTCGTTACGTTCACAAACGGAAATTCGAAATTTCGGAAATTGTAAAATAAGAATGAAAATTTGAAAAAACAGAAATAATAACTAATTATTAAATTATAGGTATTGGAATTTCCATTCAAATTTGGCTGTTGGTAAACATAACGAGTACGAATTTATCCGAAGTTAAGGATTATCTGAAATAACGTATGCCGTATCTAAGGCCCCATGCACACGAGACGCAGATGCAAACTCTGCTGAACGCGTGTTTTAAAAAGCAGAAACCTGCGTTTAAAAACGCGCGTTTTGCTGTGTTTTCATGCCGCGTTTAGACGCGTTTGCGTCTATAACCATTTGTAAAGATAACATCATATAGACCCTCCCCAAGCTCAGAAAGCATGTATTATTAACTATTTCTGCCAATTTGATCAGAGTGAGCAGCAGCAGCAGAGAGAGCCGTTGTACACTTGCATTTGCCTCTCTTTCTGTGTTTTTTTTTTTTAAATGGATCCCATATTGAATATATCTCAGGAAATGCTCCTGATGTTGCTGATGATGCGGCAGCAATGTCGTTGCAAATTTGCATGAGAGGTCCAGAATCAGAGCTTGGCGATATTGGACCCATCCGTTGATGGCACAGCGAATGTCCGTTGGATATTTCACAAACATGTATACATTAGTGAGTATATATGCCCTATGAACTCTAAACTAATTACGACATTTTAAACCAATTTTTTTTGTATTTTTTATGGTTTACCATCATATTTCTGAGTTTTCTGGTCCAAAAAATTGGGTTCCTTTTAAAAAGGCTTATAAACGCAAACGCGGCTAAACGCAGGTGCCTGCGTTTAGCTGCATTTTGCGGCTGAAACGCGGAAAAGCAAAGTGTCTGAACGCATTTTTTTGCTTCTGGAAAAACAAGGTTAAACGCAACAGCATAAAAACGGGAAAAAACGAGACTGTGTACATGGACACATAGGATAACATTGCATGCGTTCAGGGGCAGTTGAAAAAAGTGTCCAACTGCCTCTGAACGCGCGTTTAACAACGTCTCGTGTGCATGAGGCCTAAAAGGATGGAACGTAACGATCTAATAATAATAAAAAAAAAACTTTTTATTATTATTTGTTCCATTCTATCTGTTTAGATACGGCATTCGTTATTTCGGATAATTCGCTTCAGATAAATTTGTATTCGTTACGTTCACAAATGGAAATTCTAAATTTCGGAAATTCTAAATTTCGGAAATTCTAAATTTCGGAAATTCTAAAATAAGAATGAAAATTTGGAAAAAACAGAAATAATAACTAACTAATAACTATTAAATTATAGGTATTGGAATTTCCATTGAAATTTGGCTGTTGGTGAACATAACGAGTACAAATTTAAGTTACGAATTATCTGAAATAACGTATGCCGTATCTAAAAGTATGGAACGTAACAATGTAATAATAATAAAACCTTTTTATTATTTATTATTTGTTCCATTCCATTTGTTTAGATACAGCATTTGTTATTTCAGATAATTCGTAACTTCAGATAAATGTGTATTCGTTACGTTTGCAAACAGCCAAATTTGAAAGGAAATTCCAATACCTATAATTTAATAGTTATTATTAGTTATTTCAAATTTTACTGATTTCTTTTTTTTTTCAGATTTTCGAATTTCGGAAATTTGAAATTCGGAAATTCAAAAAAAAAAGACAGCTGCTGTGGCTGAATGGTGCCCCTAGTTGTCTAAAATGGCCAGAATGCACACTGCTTGCATGCCGGGCATCCCTCTCTGGGCGCATACTGCCCTAAACATTGGTACCGCTGTCCAGCAGCAGCGGCTGTCAGCTTCCTGTAGAGTTTGATGAGCTGTCAGCAGTACGTTTGCCCACTGACAAAGAAATGATCGGTCTTTAATTTTAATGGTCGCTTTAGTTTAACTGTGAGAGACAACAATATCCAGAAAAAAGCATTTCATAAGTTATAAATTGATTTGCATTTTAATGAGTGAAATAAGTATTTGATCCCCTATCAATCGGCAAGATTTCTCTCTCATCCAGGTGTCTTCTGTACAGGTAACGAGCTGAGATGAGGAGCACTCTCTTAGCCCCCGTTTACATCGGCGCAATTTGACAGGTCAAATTATATGTCAAATCAGAGCATATTGCCGGCGATAGGAGCGTCCCAAACGGTGCGGTGCCGCACCGATTTCCAAAATTAGTCCCTGCACTACTTTTGGTGACTTTGGGGGCCGATGTCATTTTCAGCGCATATCTTTGGGGGGGTCTCCGGTCCAGTCTTTGGGGTACTTGAGCGGCGCCATATTAGGTAGTCGGTGGGGGGGGGGCAGACTTGGTCTTCTGTCAATGTGAGGCCAATATATTCATGTTTGATTTATTGTAGTTTTACTTTTTTATTCCATCCAGACTGTTACTGTGGATAAAAATAAACTGGGGGCGACTGGGGAGGAGGAGGCCAGCGTGGATCTGGAGGAAGACCTGGAGAATGACATCTGTAAAGTCTGGGACATGTCAATGAACGAGGTAATGTGGATCATATGATTTTATATAGGATGATGAGCGAAGAATCCCCGGTGTCAGACCAGGGGGGGGGGGGGGGGGCCAACCAAGGGGTGCGCGTTTTACTGACGTGTGTGTAAAATGTTAGACGCCCATTTATATTTACCAATGGATCATAAGAATTTTCTATCTCTGTCCCTCCCCATATGGTATTCCTTTCCTTTTCCCTCTCTCTCTCTGTTTTCCTCTCTTCTCATCTCGCTCTATTATCTCTATATCTATGCTTTTTTGTCTATTTTTTCTTTCCATCTCTCCCTCTCTCGGCCTTTCTCTGTAACTGGTATTTGATCACCTTTATTTTTTGCGCTATGAACAAAAATAGAGCGTCAATTTTGAAAAAAATTCAATATTTTTTACTTTTTGCTATAATAATTATCCCCAAAAAATATATACGTATTCTTCTACATATTTTTCTTTAAAAAAAAAAAAAATCGCAATTAGTGTTTATTGATTGGTTTGCGCAAAAGTTATAGCGTCTACAAAATAGGGGATAGTTTTATGGCATTTTTATTAATATTTTTTTTTTTTTTTTTTTTACTAGTAATGGCGGCGATCAGCGATTTTTTTTTTTTTTTTATTGTGACTGCGACATTATGGCGGACACGTTGGACAATTTTGACACATTTTTGGGGCCATTGCCATTAATACAGCAATCAAAAATGCATTGATTACTGTAAAAAATGTCACTGGCAGTGAAGGGGTTATCCACTAGGGGGCAGTGTAGGGGTTAAGTGTGACCTATGTGTGTTTTTTTTTTTTACTGTAGGGGGGTGTGGCTTGGCGTGTGACATCACTGATCGTCTTTTCCCTATGACAGGGAACAGACGATCAGTGACAGCCTCACTAGGAAGCACGGTGAGAGGTTTGTTTACACAGACCTCTCCCCGTTCTTCAGCTCTGTCACCCGATCGCGGGACACTGGCGGCGATGGGGTCCCACGGCCACGGCGCTCAGGACCGGGTCGTGAGTGCGCCGGCACGCGTGACCCACGGCTGGGCTCTTAAAGGGCAACGTACCTGTACGTGCTTGTGCCCATTCGTGCCATTCATTGGCATGAGGCGGTCCTTAATCTCGCTTTCTTGCATGTATCACACAACCTAAGTAACTGCCTACAGATATGAAGGTGAATTTCATTGGTTTAACTACATAATGTCTAGAATAGCCAGATTGTATTACTGGAGTATCACTTTGTATCATCCTCATAAATGGACGTTCATACAGATAAGTGGTGCGGTGGCTCCGTAGTTTATGGCTCATGGTGAAGAGTACATGGTAAGATTCTCCATTGGGTTTATCTTTCCTGCTGGATGTTGTGTGTGGTTGTGTTTTTACCATCCTGACTGGTACAGCACCCCTCCACCCCTGGCAGTAGACCTAAAGATATTATTATTTTTTCATTTGGCATTGTTAAAGGTCGGGCATCTAGTTTCAGATAATTCCCCATGGGAGTTTTTCCAAGTCTTGCCTAAATATCTGGAAATGTCAGATTCGGATTAACCTTTTGGGTTTGAATGTTGGTTATATTGTTTTTTGGGCTCTGATGGAACACACAAATAAAAGTTCTTAGGGGGTGGGAGGGATCGGGGGGATGTTTTGCATGTGATATCCCCCGTAGTCTTCTGAGACCCAGCACTTTAATATATACAAATAATCCCATTATGTCATCACAACTTCCTATAGTGCTTCTTGTTAACCACTTAAAGCGGAGTTCCAGGCCTGCTGACTTTTAATAAACAGACACTTACCTGTTCCACGGTCCAGCAATGCGGCTGAACGGGGTGTCGCTCCTCTCCCCCCTCCTCTCCGCCGGCGCCTCCATTGCCACTCTGGGCACCCGGCCGCGACCGCTTTCGGCTTCACGGCCGGTGCACGCACGGCGCATGCGCAAATCGCACGGCTCTCCCGTAGTGGACAGGCGATCTCCTGGGACCGGTCACGTGTCCCAGGAGATCGCCTAGAGGGAGGGGCCACCTAAGGCGAAAGGAGGAGTCACCTAGGCGGTCCCTGGGCGGAAGGAGGAAGTGGGACAGGAAGTCCCCCCTCCTAATGAAGCTCCCCCCCCCAAAAAAAATGACATGCCAAATGTGGCATGTAAGGGGACGAGGAGTGCTTAAAGCAGAAGTTCCATTTTAGGGTGGAACTCCGCATTTAAAGACCGAGCCTCTTTCTGAGATTTGTTGGTTGCAGGTTTTTTTGCTAGAAAATTACTTGGAACCCCCAAACATTATACATTCTTTTTTTCTAAAACCCTAGAGAATAAAATGGCTGTCGTTGCAATACTTTCTGTCACACCGTATTTGCAGCGGTCTTAAGCGCACTTTATTTGGAAAGAAAATACACATTTTTTTTGATTTTTAAAAAAAAAAATTTATTGTGAAAGATAATGTTACGCGAGTAAATTGATACCCAACATGTCACGCTTCAACGTCTCCATAGGCGACGTTTAAAAAAACTGCTACAGGTTGCATGTTTTGAGTTGTTACAGAGGAGGTCTAGGGCTAGAATTATTGCTCTCGCTCTACCGATCGCAGCGATACCTCACGTGTGTGGTTTGAATACCGCTTTCATATGCGGGCGCTACTCACGTATGCGTTTGCTTCTGCACGCAAGCTCGGCGGGACAGGGCGCATTTAAACATATTTTTTTTTTTTTTTTTATTTATTTTACCTTTTTTATTTTTACAATGTGTTTTTAAAAAAAAAAAAAGACATTTGTGTCACTTGTATTCCTATTACAAGGAATGTAAACATCCCTTGTAATAGAAAAAAAAGCATGACAGGACCTCCTTAAATATGAGATTTGGGGTCAAAAAGGCCTCAGATCTCATATTTACACTAAAATGCAATAATAAAAAAAAAAAAAAATGTCCTTTTGAAAAAACAAAATAAAAAAAAATGGCCCTTTTTTATGAGCTATGGGCGGAGCTAACATTTTGACGTTGCTTCCGCCCTGCAATGGTATGGAGACGGGTGGGGGCCATCTTTCCCTCACTCGTCTCCATACCCAGTAATGACAAGGATCCGATCGCTACCGACGGATCCGATAAGCGGCGGAGGGCATCGGAGCGCAGCGGGAGGGGAGGGCATTTTGCGGTGAATCCGCTGCAGAGACCACTATTATCGGAAACCGGAACGCTGGCTGAAAAAGATGATACCGGGGTTATGGCAGCTAGCTGCTGTCATAACAAAGATATCCCTCTTCAAAGTTAGGATGTATTTCGGCGTGCGGCGGTCCGGAAGTGGTTAATTTACCTTCTGTGCCTTCGGGGGCAGCACTTTCCGTACTGTAAATTCACATGATTCCCTGCCCCTTGTCTTTAAGGACTTGCACTCTAAAGCTGGTCATAGACGGTGCAATTGGATGCCAACATTAGTAGATGGATAGGAAAGTATATCAAATTTATTCACTATTAGAGGAGAGGTATACTGTATATACTATTGGAGGAGAGGTATACTGTATATACTATTAGAGGAGAGGTATACTGTATATACTATTAGAGGAGAGGTATACTGTATATACTATTGGAGGAGAGGTATACTGTATATACTATTGGAGGAGAGGTATACTGTATATACTATTGGAGGAGAGGTATATACTATTGGAGGAGAGGTATATACTATTGGAGGAGAGGTATATACTATTGGAGGAGAGGTATATACTATTGGAGGAGAGGTATATACTATTGGAGGAGAGGTATATACTATTGGAGGAGAGGTATATACTATTGGAGGAGAGGTATATACTATTGGAGGAGAGGTATATACTATTGGAGGAGAGGTATATACTATTGGAGGAGAGGTATATACTATTGGAGGAGAGGTATATACTATTGGAGGAGAGGTATATACTATTGGAGGAGAGGTATATACTATTGGAGGAGAGGTATATACTATTGGAGGAGAGGTATATACTATTGGAGGAGAGGTATACTGTATATACTATTGGAGGAGAGGTATACTGTATATACTATTGGAGGAGAGGTATACTGTATATACTACTATTGGAGGAGAGGTATACTGTATATACTACTATTGGAGGAGAGGTATACTGTATATACTACTATTGGAGGAGAGGTATACTGTATATACTACTATTGGAGGAGAGGTATACTGTATATACTACTATTGGAGGAGAGGTATACTGTATATACTACTATTGGAGGAGAGGTATACTGTATATACTACTATTGGAGGAGAGGTATACTGTATATACTACTATTGGAGGAGAGGTATACTGTATATACTACTATTGGAGGAGAGGTATACTGTATATACTACTATTGGAGGAGAGGTATACTGTATATACTACTATTGGAGGAGAGGTATACTGTATATACTATTGGAGGAGAGGTATACTGTATATACTACTATTGGAGGAGAGGTATACTGTATATACTACTATTGGAGGAGAGGTATACTGTATATACTACTATTGGAGGAGAGGTATACTGTATATACTACTATTGGAGGAGAGGTATACTGTATATACTACTATTGGAGGAGAGGTATACTGTATATACTACTATTGGAGGAGAGGTATACTGTATATACTACTATTGGAGGAGAGGTATACTGTATATACTACTATTGGAGGAGAGGTATACTGTATATACTACTATTGGAGGAGAGGTATACTGTATATACTACTATTGGAGGAGAGGTATACTGTATATACTACTATTGGAGGAGAGGTATACTGTATATACTACTATTGGAGGAGAGGTATACTGTATATACTACTATTGGAGGAGAGGTATACTGTATATACTACTATTGGAGGAGAGGTATACTGTATATACTACTATTGGAGGAGAGGTATACTGTATATACTACTATTGGAGGAGAGGTATACTGTATATACTACTATTGGAGGAGAGGTATACTGTATATACTACTATTGGAGGAGAGGTATACTGTATATACTACTATTGGAGGAGAGGTATACTGTATATACTACTATTGGAGGAGAGGTATACTGTATATACTACTATTGGAGGAGAGGTATACTGTATATACTACTATTGGAGGAGAGGTATACTGTATATACTACTATTGGAGGAGAGGTATACTGTATATACTACTATTGGAGGAGAGGTATACTGTATATACTACTATTGGAGGAGAGGTATACTGTATATACTACTATTGGAGGAGAGGTATACTGTATATACTACTATTGGAGGAGAGGTATACTGTATATACTACTATTGGAGGAGAGGTATACTGTATATACTATTGGAGGAGAGGTATACTGTATATACTACTATTGGAGGAGAGGTATACTGTATATACTACTATTGGAGGAGAGGTATACTGTATATACTACTATTGGAGGAGAGGTATACTGTATATACTACTATTGGAGGAGAGGTATACTGTATATACTACTATTGGAGGAGAGGTATACTGTATATACTACTATTGGAGGAGAGGTATACTGTATATACTACTATTGGAGGAGAGGTATACTGTATATACTACTATTGGAGGAGAGGTATACTGTATATACTACTATTGGAGGAGAGGTATACTGTATATACTACTATTGGAGGAGAGGTATACTGTATATACTACTATTGGAGGAGAGGTATACTGTATATACTACTATTGGAGGAGAGGTATACTGTATATACTACTATAGGAGGAGAGGTATACTGTATATACTACTATTGGAGGAGAGGTATACTGTATATACTACTATTGGAGGAGAGGTATACTGTATATACTACTATTGGAGGAGAGATATACTGTATATAAAAATATGATCTCTGAGTCTGATATTTCCCAGATTCAACCTCTAATAGTAATATACAGTATATCTCTCCTCTAATAGTATATACAGTATACCTCTCCTCTAATAGTATATACAGTATACCTCTCCTCTAATAGTAGTATATACAGTATACCTCTCCTCTAATAGTAGTATATACAGTATACCTCTCCTCTAATAGTAGTATATACAGTATACCTCTCCTCTAATAGTAGTATATACAGTATACATCTCTTCTGTCTGTTATTCTCAGAGTGGATTAGATATTTTTTCTCTCTAACAATATAGTTGGTTATTTGTTTACCACTGTATAGAGAGGTTTAAGAATAAATTGCCTTTTTTTTTTTTTTTTTTTTTAACTTTAAATATTAACTAAATTATACACCACACTTTTTTTTTTTAAGGTTATTAATCAAAACAATTATCGGCCAACTAATCGATTATTAAAATCGTTAGTTGCAGCCCTACTTTTAGTATCTTTTATTACGTGTAATAAAATTTTATGAACATTTTGCCTGGTGGTGGGATATCATCTGTGTTTATCATCTGTGTTTTGTTTGAATCATGCTGGGATGTAGCGATCGGTAAATCCTGTAGTGATTGCATTTTAGCAATACACCTTCACCCTCGGCAAACCTGACCTCCGATTTCCTGGAGGGGTGAAGGATACGAGAGTTTATCATTATGGGACATTACAACATCCCGTGGTGTTCTTTGTTTACCTTCCTATATGCACTTTGGTTGCACAAGCTGCAGTTTTAAAAAGTCACGATGTCCTGTTCAATCCCGGAACCCCTCTCTGCTTGATCCATGTTTTGTGAATGTCTTGTAAACGCATGACTACTGATATTAACCACATGCCGACCGCGCTATAGTTGAAAGACGGCCACAGCGCGGTCGGCTTGTTCTAAGTGGACGTCCTCCCAGAAACTTGCTCCCGCGCGCCCCCCGGGGCGCGCACTCGGGAACATCCGTGACCGCCGGGTCCAGAGGACCCGGCGCATCACGGATCACGGTAAACAGCCGCTGATAGCGGCCGTTTACCACGTGATCGCTCCGTCAAATGACGGAGCGATCACATGTACACAAACCGGCGTCACGTCATGACGTCGGTTCCTCCCTCCCCTCTCTGTACCGATCGGTGCGGAGAGGAGGAGAGACGGGACCAGCGCTGTGGGCTGGATGTGTAGTGCCCACAGCGCTGGTCAATACACTGCCACCACTGTGCAATGCTCTGCCACCACTGTGCAATGCTCTGCCACCACTGTGCAATGCTCTGCCAATACTGTGCAACACTGTAATACTCTGCCAATACTCTGCCAATACTCTGCCAATACTCTGCCAATACTCTGCAATAATTTTTTAATAGAAACAAAGAATTTTTTTTTTTTTTTTTTTTACAGAATTTTCTGTATTTTTTGATTTATAGCGCGAAAAATAAAAAACCCAGCGGTGATTAAATACCACCAAAAGAAAGCTCTATTTGTGTGAAAAAAAAGGACACAAAATTCATTTGGGTACAGTGTTGTATGACTGAGTAATTGTCATTCAAAGTGTGAGAGCACCGAAAGCTGAAAATTGGTCTGGTTAGGAAGGGGGTTTAACTGCCCAGTAGTCAAGTGGTTAAACCCCCCCCCACGTACACATGCGTTTAGGCTGCATTCACATCTGAGCGTTTTGTCGCCTGAAGCTACAAAGCACTAGAGGGGAAAAAAATACATTATTCTCTATGGAGATGGTTCACATCTCCACTCCAAAACGCCTGAAGCTCAAACAAGTTCCGGACCCTTTTTTTGTCGCTCGAATCGGGCAGATTTGGGCGTTTTTTTCTTCTTTTTCATTGGTGACCTTTTGCTCTGCACAAAATCGCGGCAAACGCCTGAAAACGCTACGCTCAGGTGTGAATGCAGCCTTATGCCCCGTACACATGGTCGGATTTTCCGATGGAAAATGTCCTATCGGACCATGTTGTCGGAAATTCCGACCGTGTGTGGGCTTCATCTGACTTTTTCCGTCAAATTTTCCGACGGACAAAGTTTTATCTCCTGCTCTCAAATTTTCCGACAACAAAGTCCTATCGGACTTTTTCCGATCGTGTGTAGCGAATTCCGACGGACAAAGTGCCACGCATGCTCAGATCACATTACAAGACCAAAGCTATTGGCTACTAGCCTCTACGTAGTCCTGTCGTACGCAACGAACGTCACCACGTCACCGCGTTCAGAATGATCGGATTTTCCGACAACTTTGTCCGACCGTGTATATGCAACACCAGTGTCGGACAAAATCCGTCGGAAAAAATCCGATGGATTTTGTGATCGGATTTTCCGACCGTGTGTACGGGGCATAAGAGAGATGACATTCTGCATCGCTAATCGCAGGCAGTGCGGGCTTTCCCGGTCTGCGCAGCCGCGGATCGGGAAATGTCTCACTGCCTGTGATTAGCGCTGCGGAGTGTCGGCTTCCTGGCGGGCGCGTTCAAGGGGACTTGCGAACGCGCCTGAGCCCATCCTTAGGCCCCTTTCACACTGGGGCGTTTTTCAGGCGGTACAGCGCTAAAAATAGCGCCTATTCACCGCCTGAAAAAATCCGGCCCCTTTAACTCCAGTGTGAAAGCCGGCGGGCTTTCACACTGGAGCGGTGCGCTAGCAGGACGGCAAAAAAAGTCCTGCTAGCAGCATCTTTGGAGCGGTATAGGAGCGGTGTGTTCACCGCTTCTATACCGCTCCTACCCATTGATTTGAATGGGAAACCGCAGTAAAACCGCGGCAATACCGCCGCAAAGCGCCAATACGGCGGCGCTCTGCGGGGGTCTTTAACCCTTTTTCGGCCGCTCGCGGGGGTAAAACCGCACCGCGAGCGGCTGAATACCGCGGTTAAAACGACGGTAAAGCAGCGCTAAATATAGCGATGCTTTAACGTCACCGCGGCTCCCCGCCCCAGTGTGAAAGGGGCCTTACTCAGGACCTGAAATTTTGAGCCTTGTCCTAAACTGTTATTTAATTTGTCTTCCAGGAGGTGGCGCAGTTCCTGGTGGAGTTCAATGCAGGGGAAATATTATTAGGAGTGATCACAAAATCGAATAGTAATCGACTGACCGTAAGTAGCGATTAAAGACCAACACCTTTCCTGTATTCTCTAGGAATAGATGATGGTTATTTAGAATGATACATTTTATACGGCTTGGCCCATTCATTTGTCCATTCAGCTGTATTGAGCTTTAATCTTGTGTGACGTCTCTCCTCTGTGCAGGAAATCTGTGTGGGAATTCTGGGTAACATGGCCTGCTTCCCGGAGACCTGCCTGCACCTCAGCAGCAACAAAGACTTGGGGTGAGTTTTAGTCCTTTTTTAATAATGATATAAAAATAAACCTAAAAGCAATGTAGGTACCTGACTTGGTATTTGCCTCTTGCCAGTCCCTGCACAGCAGTGCTCTAGACTAGGAGAGGGAGAAGCAGCACAGGGAGCCATCGAGAATGCTGATAGGAGAAGAGAGCAGAGGAATGAGCTCATTGGTCTGCTGCTTCTCCTTTTCACTTTCCGGTTAGAGAGAGAGGGGGAGAAGCACAGGTAAACGTTACTTGTCTGCATTTCCCCTAATAATACTTCAGTCTGAAGACTCCAATGTAGGTTGGCAGCTGTATCACCATCAGTGGTGTATGAATCAATAAGATGTTGAAGATCCTGAGGGACCCATCACTGATCCCCAGTGTTTGGAGCTGGGAGCGGTTTCTGTGACCTACTATAACCGGCAGAGTTGGGGCCCATCCAAGTGAGGTTGGGGGGGCTTTAAAACGCAGTGCTTGAGCCGTGGTCTACCGCCCCACCAACTTGCTACCCCCTCTAGCTGCAGCGGCTGAGGGTGCAGACATGCCAAGGTGGTGATGCTTTACTACATGATCACGGCAGAAATTATACCCCCTGCTGCTTTCTGTTGGTGCACCACCCACTTACTGTGACCCATTTTAGTGAATGGGGCCGCTCTGCAAGCGCCCTGTGATGCGATCTCCCTGCCTATCAAGTGCTCCCTGATGAGCTCCCTGAATGTGGATTGCTCTTCACATGTGAACGAGCCCAGGGGTGTAACAATTAATCATGGGGCCCCATGGCAACATTTTCATGGCTGTAGGACAGGAAGTGAAGGGAAATCTTCCCAGTGGGGGACACAAGAAAAAAAAAAAAAAAAAAAACTCCCTTACTCTATCCAAAGTGCCATTAAAAAAAAATGTTTTGCCTTTAATTCCCCATTACCAGCCTCTCTAATAGGACCCACCCCCCTCCTACCCAGGCCCCAAAACAGCTGCATGGGCTGCTATGGCTATTGTTATACCCCTAGTGTTGGCTTTCGGAGCACAGAATCCTAACAGGTACCCCTGATCCCCCATTCTGTATCATACACAATCTATCGGAAGGCTCTACATTTTTTGTGGTTATACGTCGGTACTTTGACATTGAATACCATTGTTGTGGCATCAGATAGCTGCCATAACCCCGGTATCTTCTTCAACGGCGGGCCATCCGCTTTACGATAAAAGTGGTCTCTGCGGCAGATTCGCTGCAAAACCACTTTTATCGCCTCCCGGACATCTCCGCCGCTTACCAGTATCGGCGGAGACTATCCGATCCTTTCCCCTGAGAGGCAGGAAGTCTAATGAGAGAAAGATGCCCCCCCCCCCCCACTCAACTCAATGCCATTGGATGACGGCAGCAATGTCAAACTTCACTTACGCCCAACGGCCTTAAAGCGGAGCTGCACCCGCACAAAAAATATTAAAAGTCAGCAGCTACAAATAGTGCAGCTGCTGACTTTTAATAAATGGGCACTTACCTGTTCCTGGTTCCAGTGATGTGGGTAGAATGTGACGAGAGATCGCGCGTCTCTCTCACTGCCCCGCCGTCAGGGAATCAGGAAGTGAAGACGCAACGTCTTCACTGCCCGGTTCCCTACTGCGCATGCGCGAGTCGCGCTGCGCGCCCCTATTGGTCCCCGCTGTGTCCTGGGAACTGTGTTTCCCAAGACACAACGGGGCAGCTCCGGATAAGGGGCGGGGCAGCTCCGGATTGGGGAGGGGCAGCTATCCGGAAGTGGGTGCAGATACCTGTATTATACAGGTATCTGCACCCCCCTCCCCCCTGAAAGGTGCCAATTGTGGCACCGGAGGGGGGGGGGGATCCGATAAGCAGAAGTTCCACTTTAGGGTGGAACTCCGCTTTAAAAGGCCACTTTTTTTTTTATTTAAAACATTTTTTTTTTTTTTTATTTATTGCATTTACCGTAAGTGTAAATGGGAGATCTGAGATCTTTTTGTCCACAGATCTCATATTTAAGAGGTCCTGTCATTCTTTTTTTCTATTACAAGGGATGTTTACATTCCTTGTAATAGGAATAAAAGTGATCCAAAAATGTTTTTTTTAAAGGGACAGTGTGGAAAATAAATATATATATATATATATATATATATATATATATATATAAAAGAAGCGATTGCATACGCAAGTCTCACCTGCATATGTAAACTAAGTTCAAACCACAGTTATCACCGTGAACGTTGGAGTGAGAGCAATAATTCTAGCAGTAGTCCTCCTCTGTAACTCAAAAGATGGAGATTTTTAAGTGTCAGAATTTGTTGCCATTCCACAAGCGGGCACAATTTTGAAGCGTGACATGTTGGGTATCAATTTACTCGGCGTTGCATTATCTTTTTCAATATAAAAAAAAAAAAAATTGGGCTGACCAGCCAAGATCTGCCTACATTGCATACAGAAGCACAGAGACCAAGTGATGTCACTGGGTGTAATAATAAGTGCTTTTCATTCATGGAAGCTATAGAACGGCTCCTAATGAATAGAGGAAGGGGACGGACGGGGTAGGCGTAGTCCATACTCTTGACGAGTGCATATGACAAGTCCATTGGCTATATTACCCCCCTACTGCCATAATCTTCCAGTGCGGGGGAGGGGGTACATTGGCGGTTGGAAGCTTTCAAATAAAGCACCAGCCATCAGCACAAGGGATGCATCACATTGACTAAGATGTGTTTTATTTTATTATTATTATTCTTGATTAAACTTAGGATTTTACCTCAACTCTGCCCAGACATATAATGAGACAACACAGGAGTCACATGATTTTACCAATCCCACAATGCCCCAACATAAGAATAATACGTTGTTTTGCTTTTGTTTTTTAGGGAAGTTCTTCTTTTACTACTGAGTGACACGGACCCACCAACATTGCTAGAGACCTCCAGGTATGTCTGTTTTTGGTTTTGTGCGCACCTTTTGCCTCTGTTGCTTGTTTACATCTAGCAGTGGAAGGCTCCCTCTTCTGGCCAGGCCTGTACATTACAGCCCCATAGATCTCTGAGCCATTTCTGGTTGGGGAGACAGGAATAGGCAAGCCCCATAGAAGTCTATAGGACTGTGCTATGCAGGCGCGGCTAAGCGGGGGGTGTCTTTCACCTCCTGGATGTAAACGGACAACACAGGCGGCGGTCCTCTGATCCTGGTAAGTATACATCAGTGGAGGGTGCGATCCGTTAGGTTGGGGCAAAGGGGCACAAATAATAAAAGCAAATTGTCTGGAAGTGCAGTTATTGTTTAGGGTCATAGCATAGGACAAGTGGGGTGGGGGAAACGCTTTGTAAATGGGGGAAACAACGTTTTTAACCCTTGCATATGGAAAGGCTTCTTCAGGGCAGCACAGTGGTGTAGTGGTTAGCACTTTCACCTACCAGCAATAGGGTCTCTGGTTCAAATCCCAACCACGACACCATCTGCCTGGAGTTTGCATGTTCTCCCTGTGCGGGTTTCCTCCGGGTACTCCGGTTTCCTCCCACACTCCAAAGACATGCTGGTAGGTTAATTAGATCCTGTCGAAAAAAGAATTGGCCAAATGTGTATGTTGTATGTGTTTGTAAGCGTGTCAGAACAAACATATTACAGCGCACACATGCAAAACTGACATTTACCTCCAGCAAGGCTATTTAAAAGCACCTAGACAGACATTTTCAAAAAACATTATCAAAAAATATGGGGATTTGGTCACACCATATTGCTATATGGTGCTTAAGCCCACTTACTGCGACAAAGTACCCCATGATTAGTGGGTCCTACACTATCCATAGATCGGGAGATCCTGCTTCTCTGAACCAAGGGAGCTATACTCCTCTATATGGGAGAACATGAGGTCTCCACCCATGATACAGGTGGTCACTAATTGAGGTACTTACTGAGTGGGGTGCTCCACCCAAAAGGATTTGGTCAAAATCCATACAATAGACAAAAGAGATATTTGGGGGGCCCCCCAAATATCTCTTTTGTAAGCGTGTCAGGACCCCATGGGGCAAAGGACCGCGCTATACCGCAGATGGACACCGGGGGCAAAAAAGCGCCCTGAGGTGATTCAGTTCACATAGGTAGCGCTATACAAGTCACTCATTCAAAATAAGAGCTGTGAAAATGTGGAATAGACTTCAGCAACTAGTTCTACTCAGCTCAGTATTTCCGCTTTCCATCCAGGGACGTACCGGTAATTCGCTGGGTAAGAAGGGTGATATCTCGGTCAGCGTTGCAGCAATGACCGAGGTATCGCTGATTCCAAAGCTGGTAAAAGTAATCCGAGTGTCTCTTTAGTTGCTGGATTACTTTTACAGGCGGAAAAAGGGGATCCCAGCCCTCCTCTTACTGCTGAGACCAGGGAGACTGTAAGGGTGCGTCCGGTCCCATCCTGTTCCTGAGACACAGTGGATGATGTCACTCCTCCCACTGTGTGATGTCATAAAGCGGAAAGCGACGAGGATTTCGTCACGTTCGGTTTCTGTCTGTTTACCGGCCATTGCTGGCTTAGGATAGCTTCAGGTTAAACTGATATGATTCAAAGCTTTCAAGGGCAGAGGAGACATCTGGGGTTTTTTAGACACAGTAAAGAGAACCTGTCACTGCTTGTTGTCATCACAAGAGATGTTTACATTTCTTATGATTGCAATAAAAGTGATTAAAAAAATGTAAAGAAACGGTGTAAAAATTAAAAAAAAATGAATTAAAAAGCTCAGAGCGAGAGCAATATCTCTGGCTTCTGAACTGTGTAATCATCAACTGGTAACCTGTAAAGGTTTTTAATGTGTCACCTATAGGAGTTTTTAGGTACTGTAGTTTGGCACGGACAGACGCAATTTTAAAGTGTGACATATTTGGTATCGATTTACTCGGCGTAACCTCATCTTCTTCTTTGTTAAGTATTATATTGTGTGTTTGTGCATTAAAATTCAATAGTCTTTTTTTTTTCCTCCCATTTATATTTGCACTTGAAAAACCGCTGCACCAATAACATGTGAGATAAAAATATGCAACACCCACCATTTTATTCTCCAGGGCAGTGGCTCTCAACTCCTGTCCTCAGGGCCCACTAACAGGCCAGATTTTAAGTATCACCTTTGGGGAAATGCAGACTAAAATATTGCAATCATTGAGCAGCAAATGATATCACCTGTGATGTATTTGTTATCTTTCAAACCTGGCCTGTTGGTGGGTCCTGAGGACTGGAGTTGAGAACCACTGATCTAGGGTCTTGTCAGAAACCATGAAATCCAGACCGAGACAGAAGTACAGTTAAATCACACTTGTTTAATAATACAAGTAAATAGAACAAACGTAGTCCAAACATAGCCAAAGTTCGGTAACCGGAACGGATAGTCAGACAAGCCAGAAATACGGGGAGCCAGGAATCGGCATAGTGGAACAGCAAACAGGACCTGGAGCCAGAAGGAATGTCAGCCAAGCAAGTCTTTAACAGAAATGCAGGAGATAGTCTCTGTGATGTTGACCAAGGCAAGGCAGAGATCATCTGGGCTGGACGGCTTAAGTAGGCAGGACTGATGAGCAGGATATCATCAACATGTAGGGGAGGAATGTCAGAATTGGTCTGGACTGGAGGAGGTTAAAGAATGGCTAAATTCATAGAATAACTGGATATTACCATTTATAAGAAATAACACCAGGGGTAGATGATCCAGGGAAGATGTGATTGCCTCCTGGGGATCAGGAAGGATTTCTCTCCCCTGTTGTAGGAAATCGGACCGTGCTTTATTAGGCATTTTTTGCCTTTTTCTGGATCAGCTCATGGTATAGCTTTCTGTATACAGAGGTTTTCTGTTTGTTTGCTTTTTTTGTTTTTTTCTGTTGGTGGAATTGTTGGGACTTAATAGACTTGTGTCTTTCCAACCTCTGTGTTGCAGGTTGTTATTGACGTGTCTGTCTCAGGCGGAAGCAATGAGCATGTGGCTGGAAAGAATCAGGAAACACCCCTCCGTCCGAGATAACCTGTGCTTTATCATGAACAGCTCCACTAATGGTAACAATTCATATCCATATTAAAGGCTTGTGTTTATGTCTTCTACACTAGTTGTTCTCAAACCTGTCCGCAAGTAGCCCCAACAGGCCATGTTTTGGGAATTGCGATGCATACAAGCTTGGTATGCCCTTTGTCTTGCAGGGTTTTCTTTTTGGAGGGTAACAATCTATTTAACTGACAACTGTGCAGTCATGCAACACTGTACAAAAATTTTTATAATTTTTTCACACAAATGGAGCTTTTATATATATATATAAATTTTATTTTTTTTTTTTTTTTTATTTTAATTTTTTTATTATAAAAATGAAAAAAAGACTAAACGTATTGAATTTATTTTTTACTTTGTTATGAAACATCCAAAAAAATCGAATTTCTTCATAAATTTGGCCCAAAATGCATTCTGTTACAAGTCCTTGTTTAAAAAAAAAAAAAATAAATCATAATAAGTGTATAATAATTGGTTTGTGTGAAAGTTTATATTGTCTAAAAAAACGTTGGTACCTATACTGGAATTTATGCAGCTTTGGACACTTTACTGTAATGGCAGTGATCAGCAGTTTAGTGGGGCGGGCAATGTGGTCCTTACAGACACTATCTGGGAGGGTCACTAACTGACACATCGGTAGTGACAGTAATTCGATTATAATATTGTACACTGACCCTGTACTGAAGGCACTGGCTGGGAAGAGATTAACATCTAGGGGAATTCGAGGGGTTAACTGTGTGCCTAACAATGTGTAATGTGTGCAGCTTTTTCTTTCTGATCTTGCTGTTTCTTCTCCCTGCTTAGCAGGGAGAAGAAACAGCTGGTTCACTGTTCCTATGCACACAGAATTCTGTGTGTTTGTAAACACAGAACTTTGTCTCTGGATACAGCCGATCAGCTGATTTCAGTCAAAATCAAATCAAATTTGTGCTGTCACAACATGGGTCAGCATGGGGCTCGCGCATGTGTGCCCCAGACCCGGAAGGCAGGCAGCAATGTATAGGCACGTCCGGCCTGCCAAGGCCACTTGCCTGCAGTAAAACTACTGTGGGTGGGCGGCAAGTAGTTAAAGGTGAACTCGGGTGCAACAGTTGGGAAATAAATGTATTCCTCAATAGCCACAATGGATAAATATCCACTTTGTGCGCGCCAAGTGCCTTTGCAAACCCAGATACTACTTTCTAAAAGTAGCCACGACATCATCACTGTGCTATACATAGCCTGTGCAGAGCTGTGGGAGGGGCCCTGCAAGCTCCATCCACTACAGCAGGGGTAGGCAACCTCGGCCCTCCAGCTGTGGCGAAACTACAAATCCTATCATGCCTCTGCCTCTAGGAGTCATGCTAGTGATTGTCGGGGTCTTGCAATGTCTCATGGGACTTGTAGTTTCAAAAACAGCTGGAGTGCCAAGGTTGCCTACCCCTGCACTACAGGCTGCCTTCAGAAAACTACAGGAGAGGGCGGAGGCCAGACCAGTCACCCTGCACAAGGAGAGCAGAGCTGTGGGAGGGACCCAGCAAGCCCCACCCACTACAGGCTGCCAGCAGTAAACTACAGGAGGGGGCGGAGACCAGACAGTCACCCTGCACAAGGATTAAGAGCAGAGCTGTGGGAGGGACCCAGCAAGCCCCACCCACTACAGGCTGCCAGCAGTAAACTACAGGAGGGGGCGGAGACCAGACCAGTCACCCTGCACAAGGAGAGAGATCAGCAATGATTGGTCTTTATTACAGGAAGGAAAAGTCTCACACTGGATTACTGCACAGATCTGAAAGAAGTACGCAAAGCGAATTCAAAGCATAATACTCATGTCGAATGTATTTGGACAATATTTGTTTAGCCTTGTGTTTAGCTTTAAGTGTGAAAGGGTCCGTTCACCAAATGAGGTTCTGTTTGTTTACAAATGCAGACGTCCCCCAACACAGCAAAAGAAGCCTCATGATAAGCAGCTTCTTGTATCCCAATAGAGATGCAGATCAAAATTGGCATGTGCCTTTTATACATCTAGGAAAACTGCATGTCAGTGTTATTTGTATTACGAGTCTGGAAATGTCTGCTTCCATTAGAGCCTTTTCACACAGGTGTTTTGCTTCTGTTTAGATGCCCTTTTAAAAAACAATTTATGATTTTAGTGTGTGAAATCTCCTTGCAGTGGACCTCCTGTTTAAAGTCGGAGAATTGGTGGACAAGCTGTTCGATGAGGATGAAGACCTGATGATCGATTGGATAAAAGCCGGGAGCCAGCAGCCAGGCACTTCAAATACCGAAGAAGAGAAGCCCCCCGCCCCCCTGGGCCTTGTTCGTTCCCTACTGCAGGCCGCAAAACAGCTGAAGTGAGTTCAGATTCTTGTGTGCCGGTAAAGACGGACTTCATATACCCAGCTTATAGGTCATACCCTCGTACGCCTCTGATCCTCATGACCACAGCCCTGCTCATACTACATGCATGCTCCCCAATGACCTGAGCTGTCAGACAGGCGGGACGGTCTTCTGATCATGTGATGACTGTGATAGCCAGTGACAGTGATTATCATTTCAAAATAAAAATCTGTCATAAATCATAACATTTTTTTTTTACTAAGTAACCCTGCACTATTCTTCCTACCCTTAAGTGGATACCCCGAAGCGGCTAGCTTAAAGCAGACTTTCATTTAAATATGAGCGTGCCATTTAAGTTCCTCTCCACTCCAGTCCCTAGCACTTTTTTATATATATATATTTATATATATTATATATATATATGGAGCAGGTACCCTTTTTTTGACAGGAACATTAGCTGCCCCCACTTCCTCATTTCTCACCTAGGCAATAGATACATGAATTGACCCCCCCCCCCCCCCCCAGACTCCCGGGCCATGTCACATGCCCAAGGGCATTGCGTCATCTCACACATGCGGAGTGGGGAGCCGGTGTACTATCATTTGTTGTCCCCCATCACAAAGTGTCCTCTGTTTACTGCGCATGCGCAGTACACAGGACACCCAGATTCCGAAAAATTGCCGAGGATGAACGGCGCCTGCGCCGTGAGTCCACTTTCAAGCCCCACCAGCCAAGTGGATATAGAGTTAGAATATAAAGCCGAGCGCAGCGAGGCCGTGCCCGAAGCGTGGCGAGCGGCCCTCTAAGTTTGTGTAGCCCTATGTCCACTTGGATGGTGGGGCTTACACATCGACTCACGGCGCAGGCGCCGTTCATCTTCTGAGAATTTCCGAAAATCTTTATGCTCCGTACTGCGCATGCGCAGTACACATCGGACACTTGCTTATAGCTGGACTGTTCGTGACAGAACACTGGCTGTGATTCCTCAGGAACAATATTAGGGCGTATTTTCTCGGGAGTAGTAGGGCGTATTTTCTCGGGAGTAGTAGGGCGTATTTTCTCGGGAGTAGTAGGGCGTATTTTCTCGGGAGTAGTAGGGCGTATTTTCTCGGGAGTAGTAGGGCGTATTTTCTCGGGAGTAGTAGGGCGTATTTTCTCGGGAGTAGTAGGGCGTATTTTCTCGGGAGTAGTAGGGCGTATTTTCTCGGGAGTAGTAGGGCGTATCCTCTCTGGAGTAGTAGGGCGTACCCTCTCTGGAGTAGTAGGGCGTATCTTCTCTGGAGTAGTAGGGCGTATTTTCTCTGGAGTAGTAGGGCGTATCTTCTCTGGAGTAGTAGGGCGTATCTTCTCTGGAGTAGTAGGGCGTATCTTCTCTGGAGTAGTAGGGCGTATCTTCTCTGGAGTAGTAGGGCGTATCTTCTCTGGAGTAGTAGGGCGTATCTTCTCTGGAGTAGTAGGGCGTATCTTCTCTGGAGTAGTAGGGCGTATCTTCTCTGGAGTAGTAGGGCGTATTTTCTCTGGCGTAGTAGGGCGTATTTTCTCTGGCGTAGTAGGGCGTATTTTCTCTGGCGTAGTAGGGCGTATTTTCTCTGGCGTAGTAGGGCGTATTTTCTCTGGCGTAGTAGGGCGTATTGTCTCTGGAGTAGTAGGGCGTATCGTCTCTGGAGTAGTAGGGCGTATCTTCTCTGGAGTAGTAGGGCGTATCTTCTCTGGCGTAGTAGGGCGTATCTTCTCTGGCGTAGTAGGGCGTATTTTCTCTGGAGTAGTAGGGCGTATTTTCTCTGGAGTAGTAGGGCGTATTTTCTCTGGAGTAGTAGGGCGTATTGTCTCTGGAGTAGTAGGGCGTATTGTCTCTGGAGTAGTAGGGCGTATTGTCTCTGGAGTAGTAGGGCGTATTTTCTCTGGAGTAGTAGGGCGTATTTTCTCTGGAGTAGTAGGGCGTATTTTCTCTGGAGTAGTAGGGCGTATCTTCTCGGGAGTAGTAGGGCGTATCTTCTCTGGAGTAGTAGGGCGTATCTTCTCTGGAGTAGTAGGGCGTATCTTCTCTGGAGTAGTAGGGCGTATCTTCTCTGGAGTAGTAGGGCGTATCTTCTCTGGAGTAGTAGGGCGTATCTTCTCTGGAGTAGTAGGGCGTATCTTCTCTGGAGTAGTAGGGCGTATCTTCTCTGGAGTAGTAGGGCGTATCTTCTCTGGAGTAGTAGGGCGTATCTTCTCTGGAGTAGTAGGGCGTATCTTCTCTGGAGTAGTAGGGCGTATCTTCTCTGGAGTAGTAGGGCGTATCTTCTCTGGAGTAGTAGGGCGTATCTTCTCTGGAGTAGTAGGGCGTATCTTCTCTGGAGTAGTAGGGCGTATCTTCTCTGGAGTAGTAGGGCGTATCTTCTCTGGAGTAGTAGGGCGTATCTTCTCTGGAGTAGTAGGGCGTATCTTCTCTGGAGTAGTAGGGCGTATCTTCTCTGGAGTAGTAGGGCGTATCTTCTCTGGAGTAGTAGGGCGTATCTTCTCTGGAGTAGTAGGGCGTATTTTCTCTGGAGTAGTAGGGCGTATTTTCTCTGGAGTAGTAGGGCGTTTTTTCTCGGGAGTATTAGGGCGTATTTTCTCCGGGAGTAGTAGGGCGTATTTTCTCTGGAGTAGTAGGGCGTATTTTCTCTGGAGTATTAGGGCGTATTTTCTCCGGGAGTATTAGGGCGTATTTTCTCCGGGAGTATTAGGGCGTATTTTCTCCGGGAGTATTAGGGCGTATTTTCTCGGGAGTAGTAGGGCGTATTTTCTCGGGAGTAGTAGGGCGTATTTTCTCGGGAGTAGTAGGGCGTATTTTCTCGGGAGTAGTAGGGAATATTTTCTCGGGAGTAGTAGGGCGTATTTTCTCCGGGAGTATTAGGGCGTTTTTTTTTTGGGGGGGGGGCAGAGTATGGCGGGTTTTTTTTTCTGTTTTTTTTTTCGTGAGTAGGGCTTCTTCAGGAGTAGATACCAAAAGAAGAAAAAAAAAATCAGCACTGGTTATGATTGGAGCTGCTAGCAATAGAGCAAAAACACACCACCCTCTGATGAAAAAATTATATATTGCAGCGCTAGTGAATAGCACACAAGATAACTAATAATGTCCAATGCAAATAAAATTGTGCTAAATCAAGCCAAAGTCTGTGTAACCAAATGGTAGTCCATATAATCCTTCTAAACTAGAAGTATGGTAGGCGTGGCCAAAACAACTTGCATGTAAATCACATTCGAGGTAATAGAGTGGATCTTCTGACGGAGCCCATTGTTGCTGATGGATGGTTAGACCTCATTTTCCTCCATAAAGTGAAATATGACAAAAAAAACCTCAGTGTAGTATGTCAAAATTACATAAAGGTGAGCGGGGGAAGAACACCCGTGATGATGACTATTCTATAATCGAAGACATTGCTGGAACTGACAGCAGAGGAGAGTATGATGCGGTGGTTGGAGCAACTGAATGTCCCCCAACATCTATGTGATGAGATCTGAGCATTGCTGGAGACTGGTGATAACACTGTGACTGATCCGGATACTCCTTGTTGGGCACATTGAATGGTCATTTGGCATTATTACACGTGGTTGGGTGAGTTTGCAATGCACGTAAGGAAGCTGGAGTGTTGCACAGATTTTGTCAGTTTGTCGTCATGGGTGTTCCTCCCCCCCGCTCACCTTTCACATTTATATAATTTTGACATACTGCTCTGAGTTTTTTCTGTCATATTTCACTTTATGGAGGAAATGAGGTCTAACCATTCATCAGCAACAGTGGGCTCCTTCAGAAGATCCACTCTAGCACCTTGAATGTGATTTACATGCAAGTTGTTTTCTTGCTTTCTGGTGATTGGCCACTTCCACCATACTTCTAGTTTAGAAGGATTATATGGACTACTATTTGGTTACACAGACTTTGGATTGATTTAGCACAATTTTATTTGCATTGAACATTATTAGTTGTCTTGTGTGTTCTTCACTAGCGCTGCAAATTTTTTATTTTATTTCTTCAGGAGTAGGGCGTTTTCAGGAGTAGGGGAGCAGGGCGTCTTCAGGAGTAGGGGAGCAGGGCGTCTTCAGGAGTAGGGGAGCAGGGCGTCTTCAGGAGTAGGGGAGCAGGGCGTCTTCAGGAGCAGGGCGTCTTCAGGAGCAGGGGAGCAGGGCGTCTTCAGGAGCAGGGGAGCAGGGCGTCTTCAGGAGTAGGGGAGCAGGGCGTCTTCAGGAGTAGGGGAGCAGGGCGTCTTCAGGAGTAGGGGAGCAGGGCGTCTTCAGGGGTAGGGGAGCAGGGCGTCTTCAGGAGTAGGGGAGCAGGGCGTCTTCAGGAGTAGGGGAGCAGGGCGTCTTCAGGAGTAGGGGAGCAGGGCGTCTTCAGGAGCATGGGAGCAGGGCGTCTTCAGGAGCATGGGAGCAGGGCGTCTTCAGGAGCATGGGAGCAGGGCGTCTTCAGGAGCAGGGGAGCAGGGCGTCTTCAGGAGCAGGGCATCTTCAGGAGTAGGGGAGCAGGGCGTCTTCAGGAGCAGGGCGTCTTCAGGAGTAGGGGAGCAGGGCGTCTTCGGGAGCAGGGCGTCTTCAGGAGCAGGGGAGCAGGGCGTCTTCAGGAGCAGGGGAGCAGGGCGTCTTCAGGAGCAGGGCATCTTCAGGAGTAGGGGAGCAGGGCGTCTTCAGGAGCAGGGCGTCTTCAGGAGTAGGGGAGCAGGGCGTCTTCGGGAGCAGGGCGTCTTCAGGAGCAGGGGAGCAGGGCGTCTTCAGGAGCAGGGCGTCTTCAGGAGCAGGGCGTCTTCAGGAGCAGGGCGTCTTCAGGAGCAGGGCGTCTTCAGGAGCAGGGTGTCTTCAGGAGCAGGGCATCTTCAGGAGCAGGGCGTCTTCAGGAGTAGGGGAGCAGGGCGTCTTCAGGAGTAGGGGAGCAGGGCGTCTTCAGGAGTAGGGGAGCAGGGCGTCTTCAGGAGTAGGGGAGCAGGGCGTCTTCAGGAGTAGGGGAGCAGGGCGTCTTCAGGAGTAGGGGAGCAGGGCGTCTTCAGGAGTAGGGGAGCAGGGCGTCTTCAGGAGTAGGGGAGCAGGGCGTCTTCAGGAGCAGGGGAGCAGGGCGTCTTCAGGAGCAGGGCGTCTTCAGGAGTAGGGGAGCAGGGCGTCTTCAGGAGTAGGGGAGCAGGGCGTCTTCAGGAGTAGGGGAGCAGGGCGTCTTCAGGAGTAGGGGAGCAGGGCGTCTTCAGGAGCAGGGGAGCAGGGCGTCTTCAGGAGTAGGGGAGCAGGGCGTCTTCACAAGTTATTTCTACAGTTATACACACAGGGGAGCAGGGCTATAAAGATTATATATATATATATATATATATATGTGAGACTTCCATTGAGCTTTAACCATCTTGTCTTGTTACTGTTCCAGGTATGACAGCTCAGAAGGTCTTGATATATACATGCACGTATTACAGCTGGTGACCACCGTGGATGAGGGCATTCAGTCTATAGGTAAGCATAATATATAGTACAAAGTGGCCCTGAGTATCTATAATCAAATTGGGCCTATAGAAAGATCATTAAAACTTTTTGTTAAATGTTTATTCACATATTACAGTCACACATTTTATATTGCACCAACATATAATGCAGTGCTTCACATATTGTAAATTCACATCAGTCCCTGTCCTCGCAGCTTACAATCTAAGATCCCTATGTCACATGCATGCAAACACATACTAGGGCCAATTTAGCCAGGATTTAAAAGAGAAGTATGGGTTTTTTTTCCCCTCAGATTTATACTTACCTAGGTGGATGCCGCGTCTGTCCCCCGGAGCCTCTACACTGAGAATCGAGAAATGGAACACTGCCGATCGATCGGTTCTGACAGCTCCATGAGCAGAGAGCTGTCAGTCACAGTTCTTTGCTCTGCCCCCTCCTCGCTTACTGGAGAGCTGGGCTGTGGCGGGGGTGGGGGTGGCCGGCTCAGGCTCCCAGTGGCTTTCTGAGGGGCTGAGCCAGGTGTCGGTACAGGGATCTGGTGGATCCCAACTTCCATTGTTTGTGATGACGCGGTGCCTGGACCGACTTCTGTGACATCAGCAGAGAGCGGACTTCAAAAACGGGTACAAAACGAATTACACTCCTGTGATCCACAGGAGAAGTACAGCCAAATGAGCTTTGGCTATACTTCTCCTTTTTAATTAACCTACCAGCATGTCCCCTTGGGGTGTGGGAGGAACCCGAAGTATCCAGAGGAAACATGCAAACTCAATGCAGGTAGTATATTGACTGGATTTCTAAATAGGTACCCCAGTGCTGCAAGGCAGGCAATGCCAACTACTAAACAACTGTGCTGCCCTACAATTGTTAATACTCAGCGACACTTTTAACACTGAACCCCATCTTGGATGTAGCATGGATTCTATGAGGTGCCTTGAAGTGTAAGCCAAAGGTTTACCTAAGCTGATAGAATGTGGAAGGAAGGGTTAGACTCTGTCAGGTTTTTATTGCTGGAAGGTGTATGTGACGAAACGTCCCTACACTCCGCTTGAGTGCTTTCGTCATATACCACTTCCACCCAGTCTGAATATAGATATCCAATATTCCAACCGCTCAAGCACAAAACAAGACGACACTTGCTTAGCTGCTCAACATGGACTGATTTATTAGAACCAAAATGACAAGTATTTATAATACAGTAGAAGAGGAGATCCCCACCCCCCTCCTCCTGCTCATATTACTCTAACAATACACCTGTAACAAATTAACATGAGCTAATTAACTAATTCCTTTAAGCAGCCAATGTGACTCTGTGCCCATCAGGATTTCACTACAGGTCAGACTTGTTGTCACTGAGCTTCCCACAGTAGATTATACATTATCATAAGTACAACCACAAGGCATTTTGTCACAATAGCTCCACTAGGAGTCGGCCTGTCTCCTACATTGTACAGAGGACAATGTGATCAGCTCTCTCAATTAACATCTTAAGTTCAGAATCAACAAACTAAGAATAGTCTTTACATTTATCCTGTGAGATATTGTGGATAAATATTACTTACATTTTAGGTAATCCAAGATATATTTTCTCACTCACCCTGTGCCAGGATGGCACAGGGTGACTTGGACATAAGAGGTGTATGGGGAGCTGAAACATGGGTTTCCCAACCTTTCCAAGGGATTCTGGGTTCCACGTGCCCTCCCGTCAGTGTACATCGGAACCGCTGGTTCAACTTATCCATGGTTGAAGGAAGTCAAGTTCATATGGAGGGCATTAGCTTTGGTGAGGCCCCTCTTAACAAAAAAAGATGCCCTTCGTTTAGGGGGCTTGAAGTTTAAGATCCCGATCCAAATAGTCCAATGAGAGCACAAGACCAAACAGTCCAAATTCTTTTAATATTAGTCTTTGCTCATAACAAGATAACAGCCAACCCATTTCAGGGGTTCAGACACTCCACCATCATCAGGGCCTATAAATGCTGTAACTGGGCCAGCTGGTATGCGACCTGCTAATTCTGTGTGGTTGTGCAGACTTTTTGCTGCTTGCCAACTGCCCTTCCTTAGGGCTCTTTCACACGGACGGACCGTATGTCCGTTTTTCATCCATCCGTTTTCGGATGAAAAACGGACATACAGGTATCCCTATGGGATAGCGGGTGTCAGCGGATGAGCATCCGCTGACACCCGCTCTCGTCCGTGCCCGCCATGCTCCGTTTCTGCAGACGGAGGAAAACCCCATTTTTTTCATCCGTCTGCAGAGCGGATCGGGTGACGACGGACTCTGCGGTCCGTCGTCACCCGATCTCCCATAGGGGAGAGCGGCGCTCTGACAGGTCCGTCCCTGCACGGAGTGCAGAGACGGACCTGTCATCCTACTGCTACGCGGAGATCACTACGGCGATCCCCGCTGAGCAAGCGGCTATCCACGGGGCGGATCTGCACTGATCCGCCCCGTGTGAAAGAGCCCTTAAAGAGGAACCGCAATCTGCTCACATATTCTCGTAATAAAAACATCGTTGCCATTCTGAAGCTTCCCTCCAACCACTTTGCATATTATTTTATATATAATGTGATTCTGTACTTGCCAAATATGCTGCAGAAATCTCCCTCCACTGAGTCTGGCTGTAGCCATTTTAACTGTGGGCAGCTGAAGCTGCTGCGTATTCACTTCCTGGATTTACACAGAGGCACGCCTCCAGCACGCCTCTAATTGGCCCTCTCATGACTCTTCCTGGCAAACTCTTACAAAGTGAGAGAGAGCTGTGCATGATGTGATGTCATAAGCCTAGGCTAATGACCAGACAAGAAATAGGAAGTGGGCTGTATAAGGGATTTACTGGCAGAAAAAATGTTTTACTATCCAAAGTTAAAACAACAACAAGGGCAGAAGATTTAATAGATGGAAAGATGAAAAAATCACTGAAGGTCCGCTTTAAAGTGGTTGTAAAGGCACAAGGTTTTTTACCTTCATGCATTCTTTGTGCAGCAGCCCCCTCCTAATACTACTTACCTGAGCCCACTCTCAATCCAGCGATGTCTACGAGAGCCGTGGTTCTCCAAGGAATCGCACTCCTGATGGGCTTTTGGCAGCAGATGGGGGCCGTTTGCTCCTGCTGCTGTCAATCAGAGCCAGTGAGCCAATCAGGAGACGGAGGAGGCGGGTGTGAATGGACACACAGAGCCGAATGATGGGAAGGAGGAAGGAACCAGGAGCATTGGCATGAGACCCAAAAAGAAGAGGATTCGGGCTGCGCTATGCAAAACTATTACACAGAGCAGGTAAGTATAACATGTTTGTTATATAATAAAACAAAGCTTTAATATCCCTTTATGCTGCAAAAGCCAGCGGATGGAGATGATGCTTCGCCGCACCCACTGCAAAGTTCACCTGACATGCAGTGATCGGCGGGCGGCAAGCTTACTGACCGCTACAGATTCAAGTAAATAGGGAAGCGCTGCAACCCCCCGCAACTACGTGCAATATACTTGGTTGCAACACTTTTGTTGGCAAAGTTGGGGTTAAAACGGGCGGTGCAGAGGCATCGCACAATACGAACGCTGATCGGGCTCCAGAGGAGATCAGACGCATTCCTAAATCTACCCTTGGGGCTCATTCACACTTGCTTTGAACTTGAAAAGTGATTCCCATTCAGATTGCTCTTCAGAGAGCATTGACAGGCGGTGAGGAGGTGTTGTATCACCTTCTCATCACCTGCTTTAACCCTCTGAACCCTGCACTAGCATGCCACAACCACTTGCGTTGCAGGGAGTTTGCCTATTGACTTGAATGGGGCGCGCTTGTAGGGCATTAGCAGCAGGGGGTAAAAATCCCTGCAGCAGCCAAGATACCTCTGCAGCTAAAAGGCGAGCATTTCGGGGATTAAAAACGCTGCTCAACCGTGGGGATTTACCGCCTCTCAACTGCTCATGGGAATGAGCCCTTAGGGTACTATTTATATTAAAAAAAGAAAAACTCACTCTGCGAATGTTTTTGCATTCAGACAGCTGTCATGAATAAGCCCCCTTAGTGTGTAATATGTTTCCTTTAGATCATCTGCTCCATCTAGTGGCCATAATGCGGTCTTTACCTGATTGAGATATTTCAGGAAGTTACCACATTATGGCCACAAGATGGAGCTGATGCTCAACGGAAGTAAACATTTTAGACACTTTAAAGGAATTACCGTATATACTCGAGTATAAGCCGACCCGGATATAAGCCGAGGCACCAAATTTTACCACAGAAAAATGGGAAAAACCTATTGCCTCGAGTATAAGCCCAGGGTGAGAAATGCACAGCTACTGTAAGTGGAAAAGAGGGTTAACAATGCCCATTTGAAGCCTCGTTGTGCCCATTTGCAGTCATAGTTCCCCCGAACTTCAAACTTGGTAGTTAAGGGTTCCTAGATGCCCCCTAGCTGCAGCCAAAATTTGGGGTCTCTGGACCCAAAGGGTCCCGAAATTACTTTGCTGCAGATGGACGCAGTTGACCGACTTTGGGGCCCCGTATCTCGGGGCCACTTAGTGCTAGCAACCCCAAATATGGTTTGCAAACCCAGTGGAACCAACACTACAAAGATAGGGTTCCGAGATACAGGGCCCCAAAGTCGGGTCGGAAAATGTCATTCTCTGCTGCAGAAAAGTGCTTGACTCGAGTATAAGCCGAGGGAGGCGTTTTCAGCACAAAAAAATGTGCTGAAAAACTCAGCTTATACTCGAGTATATACGGTATTTGTGAAGGCTGGGAGAATGCTGAGCCATTCACACAGAACATTTATAAATGGATCCCCCATACTGTTCCACACCCCATTACAATATGTAATATGTGTTAATGGTTGTGATGGTGCATAGAACCCTTCATTATTTTTTTTTTGTTTTTTTTTTAAAGATGTCAATTTTTTTTTCCAGTACAGTCTCCAGAGGATGGGAAGCGGACATGGGGATTTTTATTCAAGCTGATACGTCGGGATTTATGTCAGTCTGGGGACCCCCCACTGATCATCCAGGAGCAGAAAAACATCTTATCCTACATCCTGGCTGTCATGTCCGCCATGTTCTCCTCCCAGACCGAGCAGGAATACACCCGGACTGGAAAAAGTAAATCCTTTTATATGTTGCTATTTGTTCCTCACTAATTTATGTCAGCTGGGGGTGGAAGGGAATTGTGTTCACACATGCGGACTGTTTAGGTCAGGCGGATCTGAACGGACGCTCCATTCTCCTCTATGAAGCGACAGATGTCAGCGGTGACCTGTCCACTGACATCCTATCCGCTTCGCTAAATCCAGACAGATGAAAACTAGGGTTGCCCCGATACTAGTATCGGTACCGAGTATTTGCAAGTATCGGTACTCGTACACCGATACCTGAAATACGATACTTTCAGGCTCGGCTCTTTGAGCTGTCAGTATATTTAGCGCTGCTTTACAGTAGTTTTAGCCGTGGTATTCGGCCGCTAGCGGGGTGGTTTTAACCCCGGCTAGCGGCCGAAAAAGGGTTAAACCCCCCCCCCCCCCCGCAAAGCGCCGCTGCATCATCACTTTGCCGGCGGTATTACTGCGGTGTCCCATTGATTTCCATCGGTAGGAGCGGTGAACACACCGCTCCTATACCGCTCCAAAGATGCTGCTAGTAGGACTTTTTTTTACCGTCCTGCTAGCGCACCGCTCCAGTGTGAAAGCCCGCCGGCTTTCACACCGGAGTTGAAGGGACCCGCTTTTTTCAGGCGCATTACAGACGCTATTTTTAGCGCTGTAGCGCCTGAAAAAATGCTTGGGTGTGAAAGGGGCCTAACCAAGTTACTCTCAAACCAAGGTTTTACTGTACTTGCTGATTTTATTTTAATTGTTTTGCTCCCTTTAGGTCAGTTAAATAACCCATTGAAAACCTAATTCAATAAAAAAAAAAAAAAAAAAAAAATACCCTGCCCCCCCATGTAATAAAGATTGAGAGCAAGATGTGTTTGTAGTGCAGATCAGGCAGACAGCCTATGGTAACAACTATATGGCTACCTCCATGGATACAGTGCAGTGAGTGAGCATTTACCACCCTAGGACAGGAAGTGTTACTGGTAGGTTTAGCAGATGAAATAAAGGAAATAACTAATGCAGACACCACACCGAAAGACTGGTAAGCTATAATATATTACTTTTTTTGTTTTTGGATTTGACTTGGCTTTGATGGAAGTACAGAAAAAAATGGCTATAGGATCCACATGTCATTGCAAGGTTAGGTCTTGTAACAGCCACAAGAGGGCGCTTATGATATGAAACGTAAAATGGATGTTAAACCCAAGTGGGTGACCTTTAGTTTGCTCTGTGCACCATGTATCCTAAACCGTTCTATCATTAAACACTTCCATACCGTGCAAATTCCAGCACTCCTCTTCTACATGTAAAAATCATCATTTTTTTGCTAGAAAATTACTCAGAACCCCCAAATTGGAATATATATATATATATCTCTATCTCAGACACCCTAGGGCAGTGATGGCGAACCTTGGCACCCCAGATGTTTTGGAACTACATTTCCCATGATGCCCATGCACTCTGCAGTGTAGTTGAGCATCATGGGAAATGTAGTTCCAAAACATCTGGGGTGCCAAGGTTCGCCATCCCTGCCCTAGGGAATAAAATGGCGGTCGTGGAAATTTTTGTATTTGTGCAGTCATTTTTCAAATGCTATTTTAATTTTTTTAATTTTTTTATAAATAAAAAAAAGAAAAACTTAACGTTGGCCAAATTTTTTGGCATAATGTGACAGATGATGTTACGCAGAGTAAATAGATACATGTCACCCTTTTAAAATTGCGCACACTCATGGTATGGCGCCAAATTTCGGTACTTAAAAATCTTCATAGGCGATGCTTTGATTTTTTTTTTTTTTTTTTTTTTTTTACAGGTTACGTGTTTAGAGTTACAGAGGAGATCTTTGGCTAGAATTATTGCTTGCGCTCTTAACCTTCGCGTCAATACCTCACATGTGTGGTTTGAACGTCGGTTACATCTGCGGGCGCGACTTGCGTATGCATTTTTCTTCTGCGTGCGAGCTCGTAGGAACAGGGGCGCTTTAATTTATTTTATTTTTTTTATTGTTTGTTTTGTTTAAATTTTTTTTTTTTTTCCACTTTCCCTTTTATTAATTTTATTCTTATTACATGGATTGTAAACATCCCTTATAATGGGAATAGTGTGTGATTGGTCCTCTTTATGGCGAGATGTGGGCTCTATAAGACTGCGCATCTCTCCTCCAGGCTGGAAAGCATCAGATCAAAAAAAAAAAAATTAACGATATGTTGCTTTCCAGCCAAGATCTCGGCTTTGTTTACTTCCGGCGGCCCGGACATGACATCATAAGGTCGCGCACGGGCCTCCGAGTCCTAGAGATTGTTGGGGACCATCTGTCCCTCTGTCTTCTCTATGGCTTCCTTCCTGCGCTGGTGGATTCCTTTTCTGGGCCCCCCCCCCATCGCATGGGAGAGCCCGGAGAAGCACCGGAGGCGTCCCCTCCTGCCGCCGGTAAGAACGATCAAGCGGCTAAACTGACGCTATGATCATTCTCATGGTGTAGTGAATCGCCCGCTGACAAAAAATGATAGCTGCAGGCATCATTCAGATATCACCACTGAAAGCCGAGGACGTCATATGACTGCCTGCAGTATGGAAGTGGTTAAAAAAATAATAATAATAATATACAATGGAACCTTGGTTTACGAGTAACGCAGTTAACGAGCGTTTTAAAAGACGAGCAATGTTTTTTTTTTTTTTTATTCTTACTTAGTTTGCGAGTGTTGTCTCGCAAAACAAGCAGAATTCAAGCTAATGGGTGGTGCAGTACCGCATTTGGCCAGAGGTGCTGGGGCGCCGGGGACACTTGGAATGGTTTGGAGCCGTTCAGAAATACTCGGAAATACTCAAATACTCCGTTCCTGAGGGTTTCCGAGGCTTTCCGAGTTTAGCCGAGCTGTCCCCAGGTATTTCTGAGGCTCTCCGGCACCCCCCCTCACCTCTGGCCACATGTGGTATTGCATGCAATAGAAGTCAATGCAAAACGAATTATCTTCGTTTCCATTGACTTCTATGGGGAAACTCGCTTTGATATGCGAGTGCTTTGGATTACAAGCATTCTTCTGGAACGGATAATGCTCGTAATCAGAGGTTCCACTGTACCCGTTTTCATCCATTGTTAGGAAGAAACAAGAAAAGGTATAATATTGCATACATTCAGCTGAACTTGTCTGATGTCACTTGCAGAATAAGCTGTTTGTGGCATCCCCGAATTAATGGCTGGCGGTCTGCCTGGTGTTGGCGCCATAGTCTGCCCGTCTGTTTACTCCTGAGCTGTGACTGCACTGTCGTGGTACAACTGAATCCCCATCCGTGGACGGCACTGTATAGAGGAAGCCCAACAACGAGAATTGTATTTTTCTCTTGCAGATCTCCCCCTAATAAACAGCCTCGCCCGAATTCTGGAGAACTTGGAGGTCTGTGGTCGGAGGAACATCAGCAAACGCCAGGCTCATGGTGATCCTGAAGAAGCGGCCATTGAAGAGGACTTCCATCTGAAGATATTGAAGGACGTCTGCTGTGAATTCCTCTCCAATATCCTCAAACAGCTAACAAAGGTGACACTTCCCTTTTTTAAAGTACACTACGGTGCAAAAGTTTGAGGCAGGTGTGACATTTTTTTGTAAATGAAGAATGTTTTCAGTAATAAAAGTGTTAATTAATAAAAAAATAAACTAAGAACAAAATGTAAAGTAAATGAACAGAAAGGGAAATCCAAGCCAAATCAATCCACTCGGCAGGTAGGTTGTTCCGAACATCTTAGAGGACTTGGCACAGATCTTTTGTGGATATCGGCTGTCCCAAATCCTTCTGTCTCTTCATGTCCTCCCAGACCGCCTCCATCATGGTGAGATCAGGGCTCTTTGGGGGCCAAACCATCACTTCCAGGACTCCTTGTTGTTCTTTACTCCTTTTGTTGTTCTTTTTAATGACATTGGCTGTATGTTTGGGGTGGTTGTCCTGTTGCAGAATACATTTTCGGCTTTACAGACGGTTCCTTACTTGGCGCAGTGGAGGGAGGAGGAGGGGGGGGGGGGGCTAACTTCCGAGGGATGGTGCCATCTCCCAAAAGGGGGGACAGAGACCTGTCAAAAATGGGTACCCGTTTCCCCCTCCCCCTGAAAGAAGTCAAATGTGGCACCGGAGCGGGGGGAGGAAGTAAATAAGCGGAAGTTTCCACTTTTGGGTGGAACTCCGCTTTAAGCTGGCCAAAGACTGTTCATGAATGAATGACTTGTATAGCGCTGCAAATGCAAACTGAATCACCTCAAGGTGTTCTGTCCTGTGATGTCCTGCTTCTTAGAAGAGGTGGGTCTTGAGTTTTTTTCTGAAGGCCTAATGGTTTTCTTCCAAGCGGATGTTGGTCGGTAGAGCGTTCCATAGCCGAGGTCCTTGGTCTGCGAATCTTCGTTCTCCCTTAGATTTGTAGCGGGCTTTAGAGATGAGAAGGCGGTTTTGGTTTGTTGATCGAAGGCTGCGATTTGGTATGTATTTTTCTATTTTCTCACAAAGGTATTGAGCATTTCCTTGTGTACATTTGTGGGTGAGGCAGAGGGTCTTGAATGTGATCCTATCTTTTACCGTTAGCCAATGGAGGGTCCTTGGGGATGGGAAGATGGATTCCCAGGGTTTCTTTCCCGTGACTAGTCTTGCTGCCGTGTTTTGGACAACTTGTAGGCGTGCAATCTGGTAATTAGGAAGTCCTATGTAAAGGGAATTTGCGTAGGCTGAGATTCGAACCATGTATGGACAGGCTGAATGTACACAAGTTGATCGCTCAACTTGGGTACAACCAGCCTGGCGGATTTTGCATGCACTTATTGCTAGCAGCTGTTATAGCCACTAGCAATAATCACTGTGTTCTCCCGGCGGAGACGGCTTTCTCCGCCAGGAGAACGCAATGACTGCAGGAGGGATTCCCCTATCAATACTGACTGTGGTGATGGGGAAATGAAGCGATTTTTTTTTTTTATTTTTTTATTTTTATTTTTTTCTTTCCTACAACCTGTGGTTGCAGGAAAATAAATCGTTCCGTCTTTGGCTGGCCTTCTTCATTCATCCCCTGTTCTGTCACTTTTCATGCTCCCTTTAGTACAGATAAAGTCAGTTATCATAACAACGCCAGAACTCAGAACTCCCTACAAGCCACTCTGCAGCTGGCCATAAACTGATCGAAATTCGACTGGTCCAGTGTGTGGGCTTCCCATTCAACAGAAGTTAAAGGAATACTTACAATGATAAGCTTTTATTTATTTATATAAAACCTTTATCCCAAAAGAGGGAAAAAAGACCATTGCTGTAAGACCCCTTCCACACTGGCACCACTCTGTGTTCGCGGTAAAGCGACGCTAGTCTCAGCTTTTCGACCGCTATCGGCCAAAGAAAGGGTTAAATGCACCCGAAAAGCGCAGCTGCCGAAGCACTTTGCAGAAGCTTCGGCAGCGGTGCCCATTCATTTCAATGGGCAGGGGCGGTGGAGGAGTGGTGTATCACCGCTCCTAAACTGCCCCAAAGATGCTGTTTGCATTTGACAATGCTGATGTCCAAGGGTGGCTACATTGCTCATTCATAAATGCAGTGGAGGAGTGAATGTAGCCACCCTAAGACAGGAGGTGTGTTACTGGCTGATCATTAAAAATATGCAACACCCACCATTTTATTCTCCAGGGCAGTGGCTCTCAACTCCTGTGCTCAGGGCCCACGAACAGGCCAGATTTTAAGTATCACCTTTGGGGAAATGCAGACTAAAATATTGCAATCACTGAGCAGCAAATGATATCACCTGTGATGTATTTCAGTTATCTTGCAAACCTGGCCTGTTGGTGGGTCCTGAGGACAGGAGTTGAGAACCACTGTTCTAGGGTCTTGTCGGAAACCATGAAATCAGACCGAGACAGAGAGAGACAGAAGTACAGTTAAATCACATTTGTTTAATAATAAAAGTAAAAAGAACAAACGTAGTCAAAACATAGCCAAAGTTCAGTAACTGGAACGAATAGTCAGCCAAGCCAGAAGTCGGGGATCAATGTAGTGGAACAGCAAGCGGGATCTGGAGCCAGAAGGGATGTCAGCAAAGCAAGTCTTTAAACAGGAATGTAGGAGATAGTTTCTGTGATGTGACCAAGGCGAAGGCAGAGCTCCTCTGGACTGGACGGCTTAAGTAGGCAGGACTAACGATCAGGATATCATCAACAGCTGAGTAACTGTGTAGAGATAGGGGGTGGAAATTAGCTGACAGCTGAGCAGCCAGCTCAGAGAAGGAAGAGCTGAGCCCAGCCCTGACAAAAATACAAGCCTAAAAAAAGAAACCGAATGCAGCCACGGCATACAATGATTGGTAAGCTGCAATTAATGTTTTTTGTTTATTGGGTTTAGTTGCACTTTAATTTCTGGCCTTATGCAGAACACACACTTTAAGCTTATGATTTTATCTACCTTTCACCTTTTAAAGCTGAATTCCAGGAATTCAGCTACTTTGTAAAAACAAAGTCTAACGAGGTGCCTGCTGCCTTATAGACTTATCTCTATTATTATATTATTATTATTATACACATCTGACAGGTTTATTGTGCTCCAAGAAGATAACTTCCAGAGCTCCAAGGCTGCTCGCTATGGTCTTAGTTCCTTCAATTGCTATGCCCCGCCCATCTCCTCCTTGCCCATTCACAGAAGCCTTTGTATTATGTAAATGCATTCACAAAGTACATAGGCTTCTGTGAATGGGCAGCAGAGGGGAGGGACGGACATAGCTGCTGTGTGCGCGCTTCTCTCCTCTCACAGCCGGAGTGTATCCTCCCCAAAAGTGCAACAAACCTGTCACATATAAGTAATAGAGGTAAGTCTCGGGGGTGACATGCACCTAATTGGACTGAACTTGTAGTGCGCCTGCACTTTATGCAAAGTTGCTGATTCCTGGAATTCAGCTTTAATAAGGGTCTGGTGTTATGTTATTTTATTTCTTTGTTTTCTCTCTCCAGGAGAACATATTGGAGGCACGCAAACACGGGTACGTTACCAAGGAGAAGTGTCTGTGTGCGCTTCGGAACTTGCTCCCCCTCTATTCTCTTTCTGTAAGTATTTCCCGGTTTATAACTCATTAAAGCCCAACTCTGACAAACCTAGAAATCATCCCTTGCTTTGAGGCTGTGCCGGCACTGCAAGGGTTAAATACTCGTTGAGGTCTTGGGAACATAGAAAAGAAGATCTACTTTCCCGATCCTCATCATTGTTAGAGCGATCCCCACAGTGTCTTCTCCCCCCCCACGCTCCAGAGGTCCAGGGTCCTGAATTGCCCTGCATTGGACCAGACAATGCCAAGGGACAGTCCACTGCCAGAGCGTGGGGGAGCGCCATCTGCTGGGGGGAGCAGAGGATTGCGTAAGGTAAAATGCAAAGACTCTCCGCTAGACTAAATGAGCAGTTAATCCTTGCAGTGCAGGCGCAGCCCCAAGGGAGGATTTTAAAATTTCCTAAAATCTGCTAAAATCTCATTCTCTAAAAAGTGTGCTTGTACTGTTGGATCCCTTTTCACACTGGAGCATTTTTCAGGCGCTTTTAGGCTAAAAATGGCACATGTAAAGCGCCTAAAAAACGGTTCCCTTGCAGTCTCGGTGTGAAAACCTGAATGCGTTCACACTGGGGCGATGCCCTGGCAGGACATAAAAAAAAAAAGTCCTGCAAGCAGCATTTTTGGATTGGTGAAGGAGCTCCTGCCCATTGAAATGAATGGGCACCGCTGCCAAAGCTCTTCGGCAGCAGCGCTACACGGGCATCGCTCGCTAGCACCCTTCATTGGCCGCTAGCGGGGTTAAAAGCACCCTGCTAGCAGCCAAATGGCACCGATATAATGTCAGTAAATCGCCGCTAAAACTAGAAGCGTTTTACCGCCAAGGCCCGCCCGCTCCAGTGTGTAAGCAGCCTTATAATCAATGATGTGGGTATGGGCGTTACTGCGCTCACCTCAAATAACAAGGAAAAGGCGACTACAAAAAAATGTGAGAAACATATAAAGCATAAAGGGTGGATATTGTAGCGCTAACAAGTGAACACATATAGTGATATATAAATGAAGCGGTGCAAAAATCAAATATACAAAAATAACATGTATAAAGAATGTGAAAAAGCCCCTTTTCACATTCTTTATACCGTATAAGCCGAGTTTTTCAGCACATTTTATTGTGCTGAAAGTGCCCCCCTCGGCTTATACTCGAGTCAAGCACTTTTCTGCAGCAAAAAATTACATTTTCTGAACCGAATTTGGGCCCCCGTATCTCTGGGCCACTTGATGCTAGGAACCCAAAATTTGGTGTGCAAACCCAGTGGAACCAGCACTACAAAATATCCATGGGATTCCTAGCACTAAGTGGCCCCGAGATACGGGCCCCAAAGTCTGTTCAGAAAATGTCATTCTCTGCTGCAGAAAAGTGCTTGAATTTTCCAAACCGACTTTGGGGCCCCGTATCTCGGGGCCACTTAGTGCTAGGAATCCCAGCTATGGATATGTTAGAGTGCTGGTTTCACTGGGGGTTGCACACCAAATTTTGGGTTCCTAACACTAAGTGGCCCAGAGATACAGGTCAATTGTGTCCATCTGCAGCAATGTCATTTTGGGACCCTTTGGGTCCAGAGACCCCAAATGTTGGCTGCACCTAGGGGGCATCTAGGAACCCTTAACTTTAGAGTTTGAAGTTCGGGGGACCTATGGCTGCAAATGGGCACAGTGAGGCTGTAAATGGACATTGTTGACCCTCTTTTCCACTTGCAGTAGCTGCGCATTTCTCGCCCTAGGCTTATACTGGAGTCAATATGTTTTCCCCATTTTTTGTGGTAAAATTAGGTGCCTCGGCTTATATTCGGGTCGGCTAATACTCGAGTGTATATACGGTACTTGTTGTTTTTGTATATTTGATTTTTGCACTGCTTCAACTATATATCAATATATGTGTTCACTTGTTAGCGCTACAATATCCACCCTTTAAGCCTTATAATCAACCAGTCCAGCAATGGTATTGAAGTGAAGTTTTTAAAGTGGAACTTAACCTTAAAGCGGAGTTCCCTCCAAAAATTAAAAGCCAACAGCTACACATACTGTAGCTGCTGACTTTTAATAATAGGACATTTATCTGTCCTGGAGTCCAGCAATGTCGGCACCGCAGCTGATGTTTCCATCAGCTGTCGGGTGCTGCTGCCGCCATTGCTGGTAAGGGAACCCAGCAAAGAAGCATTGTGGCTTCACGGCCGAGTCCCTACCGCGCATGGGCGAGGCTCGCTGCGCGCTCTTACTGGCCTGGCGTCGGAGGGGAAAGGAGGAGGAGGGAGCCGAAGCTCTGTCTTACCTCGCCATGGCAAGGGGAGGCAGAAGTGGGGACAGGGTACCTGTCAAAAACTGGTACCTGCTCCTCCCCCCGAAAGGTACCAAAATGTGGCACCGGATGGTGGGAGGAGACAGATGAGCCCAAGTTCCACTTTTGGGTGGAATTCTGCTTTAAAGGGTGTGCCCGCATCTGGTGACGTGTCACAGAAGGCTGCGGGACCATTCACAAAGCACAGCGCGGCTCATGCATGCACGGTGGGAAGCTACAAGGAGTCACAGCTGGCTTCCCACAGTTTAAGTGATTTGTAAAGGATCCATTTTTTTATTTTGTAACCACCTCCAGTCCAGGGCTTTTTTGGCACTTTTTGTTCACATGTAACAATCTGTATTTTTTTGCTACAAAATTTGTTAGAACCATATATATATATATATATATATATATATATATAATATATATATATATATATATATATATATATATATATATATATATAAAAAAATTTTTGTTTTTAACGCAGAGGCCATAGAGAATAAATTGGTTGGGTTTTGCTAGTTTTTTTGTCACACGGTATTTGCACAGGAGGACGGGGGAACTTTACATTATTTTTATTTTTTTTTTTTTTTACACTGTTACTTTAAAAAACATTTTTTGATCACTTTTATTGCCGTCACAAGGAATGTAAACATCCCTGAGACAGCGATAGGCATGTGACAGGTGCTCTTTATGGAGAGATCTGGGGTCTATTAGACCCCAAATTCCTCCTCTGCAGTTAAAAGCATTCAAAAACACCAATATCTGTGTTTTTGAAAGATTTTAATCTTTTAAAAATCTTTTAAAAAAATTGCGATCAAAGCTGATCCTGGCTTTGCTTGGCTGTCCGGCCAGTCAGCGGATTCGCTTTGGGTCGGACGGGAGAGCCCAAGCAAGCCGCGGGAGGAGGGTGGATGTCCCGTCCCGCTGCTTGTTATAGCAGTCGAGCCGCTAGTCAGTCGCTCTGATTGCTATTACAGCAGAGCCTACCGCTGGCTATAAAAAACACTGAAAGTGGTTAAAAATAACAAAGATGTCATTCTTACTTGCTCTGTGTAATTTTTTATTTTTTTTTACCAAATAGTTTTTATTATACGTTTTCAACAACATACAAAATAAAATTGTATAGACAATGCGTAACTGTGTAATGGTTTTTCACAAAAAAGCCCAGATCCTTGTCCTCTGGGGTCCCCTGCTGGCACTCCTGGTCCCCCCTCCCGGTTCACTTGCTATGGGGCACTTGTGGGGGGCTCACACCCAAACCGTGCTGTGTGTCCATTGACACGCACAGCGGTGGCTCGGACCATAACCTGAACCCGCTAATGGCTCCCGCTGCTGTCTCTGAGCCAGTGTGGAGAAAGAGAGCTGCTGCTCTCATGCACATCGCTGGATCGATATCAGGCTCAGGTAAGTATAAAGGAGGGCTGGGGGGGGGGGGGCGCTGCACACAGAAGGTTTTATACCAGAATGCATTAAGGTTAAAAAAATAAAAATACAAACCTTCTACATTTAGAACCACTTTAAGAAAAAAAAAAAAAAAAAAACTTAAAAAAAAATGTTAACAATTTAAAATAAAATTAATTTTTTTAAAAAACTTCTACATTTAGAACCACTTTAACATCCCGGTGCCGGGGCCACAGAACTGGCCTTGGTGAGGACGGAGCTAGGTCCCTGGACAGGTAAGTGTTCTTTTATTAAGTCAGCAGCTACAGGGTGAAGAACCACTTTAAACCTTTTTTTTTTTTTCTTCAAAAAACAATGATTGCGTGCCGCCCCCAGCTGCCTGCTCTGCAGCATTACCGGTACACTTTTATGGCACTGACTTCTGTAAACCTGCCGCAGTGAGGAGTCACTTTCTGTGCCTGAAATCTGATATTTGCCGTTACTGGTTGCGTTCCGCTTTGGCTGATGATCTCTTTGTATTTGCAGGTGAACAGTTTTGTTGGGGTGTTGGGAGAAGCGGACCCAGACTTGGCAGAGACTCTGCGGAAAGAGATTCCTGCACTGAGAGAGGAGTGCTAAGAGCGCCCGTCCTACAGCCCCCCGTCAACCGGCCGCCTGCCTGCAGGCCTCGGTGTAGGAACATCACCTCCTGGGAACAGGTCTCCACACACCTGTCCTATCAGGACCTAAAATCTGGCTCTGCACCCAGTCCTTCACTGTGGGTGGCTGTATTAGTTTTCCATTTTCAGGCTTGTTTCCCTTTTACTTTTCAGCAGGTGATCCTGCCAGCAAGACACTTCCTGTCCGAGGGTGACAACGCTCGCTCGCCATACTGTATTAGGCAGATACAAGATATTTCTTCAGAACCCTGCCCCTCTTCTATGACCCATAACCTAGAGGGACATGGCTCTGTAGTCATCGGAGATTAACATAACTGATAACATTCAGCACAGACAGAGTACACAGGAAGTTTTTTAGCTCCCATGATTTTTGGCAGGATCTTTTTTTTTTTTTTTTTTTATTTAACCCATCAAACATGTATAACAAATGCTTTTGAAGGGTTATTTAAAAGACTCAAATAAGAGAAGTTTCTTGTTATAGTTTACTGTACATACAATTTGATGGTACAGTACGGTGAGACACAACAAGAGCTACATTATTTAAATTCCCTGCAGCTAAGAAACCTAAATCTTTACTGCCACCTACAGGCTGCTTTCATGTGAAATGATAATGATCTTATGAAATGGCTACAAGTAAAGCACATCAAAGTGCTAAAATTTTAACCTTTTTTTTTTAACTTTTTTTTTTTAGTTTTGGATTAAGTAGTGAGGGGTTAGAAGCCCAGCCGTTTATTTATTGCTAAGTGATACTTTAGCGCTGGGCGTTTATTTTTATCGATGTTGTGCTGATAGTGTCCCTGTGGGCCATCTGGGTGATATATGGGCTGTTCCTGTGCACCGAGGAACTACCATAAAGACCCTGGGGGATGTAAAGACAATGCGTGAATCTGAAATGAAAGCGCCACATTGGAATGTTAGAGCCCAAAGTAAAGTTTTATTCCAAACATTAATTGGGTACAAGATCCCAACGCGTTTCGACAGGCATACATGGTCCGAATTATCAGGACTTATGAAAATTTGAAATCCGTGCAGACTTGGGATGTGATTTATATATGTATGATGTTTATCCAACAGCAAACAAGTGTGCAGCATTTAGCAGCCCCCCGATCAATCTCTCATAGGCCCTGATGAAGAGCTGTGTGGCCCCTGAAATGTGTTGCCTCTTTTCTTATACCCAATTATTGTGCTTCTATTCATGCAGACTTGGAAAGTGGTGTGTGTGTGTGTGTGTGTGTGTGTGATAGATATATATATATATATATATATATATATATATATATATATATAATCTATCTAATTTTGTATGTTCTGTTAACCACTTAAGCCCCGGACCATTTGGCTGGCCAAAGACCAGAGCACTGTTTGCGATTCGGCACTGCGTCGCTTAAACCGACAATTGCGTGGTCGTGGCTCCCAAACATCCTTTTTTTTTTCCCCACAAATACAGATTTCTTTTGGTGGTATTTGATCACCCTGCGGTTTTTATTTTTTGCGCTATTAAACAAAAAATAGCGACAAAAAAAAAAAAAAAAACGCCATGTTTTTAACTTTTTTGCTATAATAAATATCCCCCAAAAATATATAAAAAATTTTTTTTTTACTTTTTTGGTAAAAAAAAAAAAGCATTTGATTTGCGCAAAAGTTATAGTGTCTACAATATAGGGGATAGTGTTATGGCTTTTTTTTTTTTTTTACTAGTAATGGCGGCGATCAGCGGTTTTTATTGTGACTGCAACATTATGGCGGAAACATCGGACATTTTTGACACATTTTTTGGGACCATTGTCATTTATACAGCGATCAGTGCTATACACATGCACCGATTCCTGTGTAAATGGCAGTGAAGGGGTTAACCACTAGGGGGCAGTTAAGTGTGTCCTAGGGAGTGATTCTAACTGTGGGGGGGGGAGGGGCTGTGTGTGACACGACAGGGAGCTGTGATCAGTGTCACTAAGCAGAACGGGGAGATGCTTGTTTACATTAGCATCTCCCAGTTCTTCCTCTCCGTGAGACGATCGCGGGTATCCCCGCGGACATAGAGTCCACGGGACCTGCGATCCTACTGACGGAGTTTGCCACGGGCGCCCGCAGGCCGCCTCTTAAAGGGCAACATACAGGTACGTTAGTTTGCCTGTACATGCCATTCTGCCGCAGTATATCTGCGTGAGGCAGTCGGCAAGCGGTTAATTAAACCTGTTTTGCCACTTTAGAGATACAGTAAAACCTTGGATTACGAGCGTAATTTGTTCCAGAAGAATGCTTGTACAAAATCCAAAGCACTCGTATATCAAAGCGAGTTTCCCCATAGGAAATAATAGAAAATCATAAAATTAGTTCCACAGCCACTGCTAGTCTATGCAGTACCGCATTTGGGCAGAGGTACGGGGGGCGCCGGAGATGCTCTGTAACAGTGTGTCTCCGGCGCCCCCCCACCTCTGGCCAAATGCGGTACTGTACACCCCAGCAGCTTGAATTCTGCTTGTCTTGCGAGACAATGCTTACAATGCGAGTCAGAATTTAAAAATAAATAAATGTCTCGTATTGCGAAACGCTCGTAAAAAACGCGTTACTCGCAATCTGAGGTTCCATTGTATGGGGATCTGTATATAAAACATTTGTTGGACGAATGCTACACACGTACGTTCAGGCAGTCTATAATAGATTTATTCCTGTGATCATCCGCTCCATCGAGTGGCACAAAATGTATCAGTTTCTGAAATGCCTCAAGGAGAAAACCTACCTAATGTTTACTTCAAGAGAAGGAGGAAAAAAAGGAAAGGGGAAAATTTTATTTTTTTTATTTTTTTTTCTATTTTTTTGCTTTAATAATTGATATATTGGATTTTGAAATTGTATTATTACATGTTTGGTTTAGTGTGTATGATGTCTTGTTGCGTTTTTTGTTTGTATGTTAAGAAATTTTAATAAAAAGATTTAATAAAAAAAAGAGAAAACCTTCCACGTTTTGTCCACTAGATGGGGCTGACGATCTTAAGAATTCATCTATTACAGAAAATACGGGGAGAATAAGTCGAGCCTGCACAAATGTGTGTATCATTCGTCCAACATATTTTTTATGATTAGACCCCCATAGTCTGTGGCCATTAAACGTTTTGGTTGACTGACCCAAGCTCGTTCATACAAGTATTCGATAAGCAGGACGAAGGGCCAGTCCACCCACCGCTCCTTTCTGGTGGCCATACCCATCTGATTGTACAATCTCCTACCCACCAGCTAATGCAAATGCACATACAAATGGAATGGATTGTTTAGATTTGGCACAGATATTAAATCGTTTTGGTAAATCTAAAAGGAGGTTGTATTGCATGGTTGGCTTTAATTTTACATTTCATCCCAGGCTCCGCCCCCATAGCTGAAGGCTCACCAATATGGCCTATAGACAAAGCATGGAGGTCATCCCTTCAGTGCCACATTCTCCAGTCTTCTGATCTGAAAATAGAGATACAAACACAACAAGGAAAATCCTTTCACTGGTATTCACACAAAACAATAGCTTCAGCTGGACTTGACCTTTGGCCCCTTTCACACTGGGGCGGGAGCCGCGGCGACGGTAAAGCAGCGCTATATTTAGCGCTGCTTTACCGTCGTTTTAGCCGCGGTATTCGGCCGCCTGCGGTGCGGTTTTAACCCCCCCTCTAGCGGCCGAAAAAGGGTTAAAATCCCCCGCAAAACGCTGCCGTAGCGGCGGTATTGCCGCGGTGTCCCATTGAAATCAATGGATAGGAGCGGCGAATACACCGCTCCTATACCGCTCCGAAGATGCTGCTAGCAGGACTTTTTTGACCGTCCTGCTAGCGCACCGCTTCAGTGTGAAAGCCCGCCGGCTTTCACACTGGAGTGAATGGGGCCGGATTTTTTCAGGCGGTGTACAGGCGCTATTTTTAGCGCTGTACCGCCTGAAAAACGCCCCAGTGTGAAAGGGGCCTTTAAGTACTTCATTGCCTATCCATGACTGAGCAGTTCAGACCAGAATCCATGGGGGTTGATTTATTAAAACTAGAGAGTGCAAAATCTGGTGTAGCTGTGCATGGGAGCCAATCAGCTTCTAACTTCAGCTTGTTCAATTAAGCTTTGACAATTAAGTCGCGTTGTAAGTTGCGCAAAGTCGCCTCCAAATCGCCTTGCAAAGTCGCGCTGTAAGTCGGGTTGCCCCTGTGTGAACCGAGCCTAAAACCTGGAAGCTGATTGGTTATAGAAAGAGCTTCACCAGATTTTGTACCCTCCAGTTTTGGTAAATCAACCCCCCCCCCCCACGTGTTGGCCAGGCCATGGTGCCCTAGTGGTTCTCAACCCTGTCCTCAAGTACCCCCAACAACAGGACATGTTTTGGGAATGTCTCTTAAATAGCTGTCCAAAACACCAACAGGAAAACCTGGAAACATGGCCTGTTGGGGGGGGGGGGGGGTTACTTGAGGACTGAGTTGAGAACCTCTGCTCTAGGGTGAGGAGGCACCTGAGTTTCTGTATAGTTCCTCTTGATAAAGGTCCCCCACATATGTCCCACATGTGCCAATGATTATCTGCACACATATGACCGTGCGACTACTACAGACCAACATTGGACTGTTATCTGCGTTTATAACTTTTTTTTCTTTGTGATGATGTTTTTTTACCAAAAATAAAAATATAATTTTGTATTTCTATCTGATTTTGTTTTTTTATTGGTCTGGGAAGCAAGGGGGCGAAAGTGCCCGGTATTGAAAAATGTAATTGCGCTGATGGGGTGAAATAGATACCAGCTGCTAGCACACCTATAGACCTCAATGGTTAACCACTTCAGCCCCAGAAGGTTTTACATAACCAGGCCATTTTCTTTTTTTTTTTTTGCGATACGGCACTGCGTTATTTTATATTTTATTTATAACTGACAATTACGCGGTCGTGTGACGTCGCACCCAAATAAAATTGATGTCCTTTTTCCCCCCCCCCCCCCCACAAATAGAGCTTTCTTTTTGGTGGTATTTGATCACCTCTGTGGTTTTTTATTTTTTGAGCTATAAACAAAAAAAAGAGCGATAATTAAAAAAAAAAAAAAAACAATTTTTTTTACTTTCTGCTATAAAACGCCCACTAAAAAAAAAAAAAAAAAAAAATCAATTTAGGCCAATATGTATGCTGCTACGTGTTTTTGGTAATAAAATTCCCAATAAGCGTATTTTTTCAAATTCTTTCAATTTTACTAGTAATGGCAGCGATCAGCAATTTTTAGCGGGGCTGCGACATTGCGGCTCACAAATCGGACACTAACTGACACTTTTTTTTTTTTTTTGGGGAACCAGTGACACCAATACAGTGATCAGTGCTAAAAAATATCCACTGTCACTGCATCTACAAACTATGGGATATTTTTATGGCATTTTTTTTTTTTTTTTTTTACTAGTAATGGCGGCGATCAGTGAATTGCCCACGGACAAATCGGACACTGACGCTTGACACTTTTTAGGAACCAGTGACATTACAGTGATCAGTTCTAAAAATATGCACTGTCACTGTACTAATGGCACTGGCAGGGAAGGGGTTAACACCAGGGGCGATCAAAGGGTTGGGTGTGTCCTTAGGGGGTGCTTTCTAATTGTGTCGGGGGGGGGGGGGATGGACTGACTGGTTGAACAGAGAGATCGGTGCTTAGCAGGAGCACAAGATCACTGTGTTCATCCCTGACAGAGCAGCGGCAGACCGCCGTTCTATCTTTCTGGGGAGCGATCGCGGGGGGTGCTGTGGTTGAACAAGTTAAGGGTACTTTCACACTGGGGCCACGCCGCTTTAGCAGTAAAGCGCCACTAGTTTTAGCGGCCAAAGAAAGGGTTAAAACCGCCTGTGTTGCGGCACTTCCTAATCGCTTTTTAGGTGCTTCGGAAGCGCTGCCCATGCACGCCAATGGGCAGGGGCGGGTTTGGAGTGCTGTATACAGCTCTCACAAAACGCACCCAAAGATTCTGCTTTTTGTAACGTCCTGCAAGCGCACCGCCCCAGTGTGAAAGCTCTCGGGTTTTCAGGCGCTATTTATAGCGCTAAAACGCTTTTAAACCACTTTCAGTGTGAAAGGGGTCTAATGCCCCGTACACACGGTCGGACATTCAGACCACAAAATCCGTCGCATATTTTCCGACAGATTTTGTCCGAAACTGGTGTTGCCCCACACACGGTCGGACAAAGTTGTTGGAAAATCCGATCGTTCGGAACGAGGTGACGTACAACACGTACGACGGGACTACGTAGAGGCCAGTAGCCAATGGCTTTTGTCTCCAAATTTCTTCTGAGCATGCGTGGCACTTTGTCCGTCGGACTAGGCTACACACGATCGGAATTCACGCAATCGGACCATGTTGTCGGAAAATTTGCGATCCAACTCTCAAACTTTTGTGCGTCGGAAATTCCGACTGAAAAAGTCAGATGGAGCCCACACGCGGTCGGATTTTCCGACAACATGATCCGATCGAACATTTTCCGTCGGAAAATCCAACCGCGTGTACGGGGCATAAAGGGGCATGATCTGCATTCCATTAGCTTCAATGGCCAGCAGGTGAGACATCAGGGGTCTAACAGTGCCCTGATAGTTTCTTTAACCGGTTCCCGACCGGCGCACGGCGATATACGTCGGCAGAATGGCACGGACAGGCAGGAGGGCGTATATATAAAGTCCCTCCTTAATGCCGTCCGTGCCATCGGGAGCGGCGCGCTCCCGCGCCGGTCGGGACCCCCGTGAGGCCGGACGCGGGTCCCGCGGACTCGATCGCCGTGGGGATACCCGCGATCGTCTCACGGGAAGGCTGAACGGGGAGATGCGGAAATAGACAGCATCTCCCCATTCTGCCTAGCAACTAGTGACACCGATCTTTGCTCCCTGTGATTGGAGCAGAGATAGGCATACACTAGCTGACAGCCACGCCCCCCCACAGTAAGAAACACACCCCCAGGCATACTTAACCCCTACACTGCCACCTAGTGGTTAACCCCTTCACTGCCAGTGTCATTTATACAGGAATCAATGCATTTAAATAGCATTGATTGCTGTATAAAGGGCAGTGGTCCCAAAAATGTCTGAAGTGTCCGCCATAATGTCGCAGTCACAATAAAAATCGCTGATCGCCGCCATTACTAATTATAAAAAAAAAATTATTAATAAAAATGCTATAAAACTATCCCCTATCTTGTAAACGCTATAACTTCTGCGCAAGCCAATCAATAATCGCTAATTGCGTTTTTTTTTACCAAAAATATGTAGAAGAATACGTATCGGCCTAAACCTGAGGAAAAAAATGTTTTTTTATATATTTTTGGGGGATATTTATTATAGCAAAAAAGAATGCTTTTTTTTCAAAATTGTCGCTCTTTTTTGTTTATAGCGCAAAAAATAAAAACCGCAGGGGCGATCAAATACCACCAAAAGAAAGCTCTATTTGTGGGGAAAAAAGGACGCAATTTTGTTTTGGAGCCACGTCGCATGACCGCGCAATTGTTAGTTAAAGCGACGCAGTGCCGAATTGCAAAAAGGGGCCTGGTCCTTTGGCTGCCAATTGGTCCGGGGCTGAAAGTGGTTAAACCGCCTTCAGTGCGTCAGGAGCATGATCTGCATTCCATTAGCTTCAATGGCCAGCAGGTGAGACATCGGGGGTCTAATAGTGCCCTGATAGTTCAGTAAAGAGAACCTGTCATAGCAAAACATTTGGTAAAAAAAAAATTAGACCCAAGCACTGACCCCTCCTTTACAGCATTTCTGTTTTATAGACAGGTGCTCTTTAATGTGCTCAAAGCATTCCTTATTGCAGGACCCTCAAAAGTCATCAGAGCGGTCCCAGGTCAGACGTAATCTGTTATTCTGTACACGGCGAGATTACAGGTAAATCCGGTCGTATCGCAATGTAGAGTTTTAATTAGCCCAGGGCTATAATATTAGGTGGTCTAATTAATCCCCCTCTGCCCTTTGTTTGTCGTCTGACTTGTTTTGGTCGCGGTGGATTAGGATCCTTGCACAGAGCTCTTTTGTTAATTAAATTATTGAAGAGCTTCATGGCCATAAATCCTCTTTGCACCCCATGCTGATAGTAACAGCCGGTCACAGGTCTCTTCTATTGGAATAAACCAGGGCTTAAAGTGGATGTAAACCCAATGTCATCCTCTCTAAACTACTGCCATAGGGGTTATCTATAAGAATATACACGCCTCCTCCTCCATGTATCTTTACCTGTCAAATGTCTCCCCTCTGTCTGTTATGAGACCAGAAAAACTGCAGATTCTGTGGGCGGGTCTGTTGTCTGGAGCTCAGTGGGTGGAGTTGTGATGTCAGTAGACTCCCCGCCCACCTCTACACTCCTCTTGTCAACATGCATTTTCTCCTGTGTATTTCTTACACTGAACTTCTGCTATGATCTCTAACATCCAGTGAAAAGACAGGAAAGGCCCCACATGACTTCAGCATGCCCAATTATGCTGAGGTGTGGAACAGCCAATCCTGGCAGAGCTGGAGAAGAAAGGAGTGGGAGGGAATTAAAAAATAATGCATGTCTCTCAGGCTAGTGCACAAGATATGTAAATCACCTGTCACTCACAGCAAGCGGGGGGGAGGATTTGACAAAGTTTTTCTCTGTTTGTTAAGATTTAGCTCACTGAACAATATAAGAGGATTGCTCAGTAGACATGTGCGCAACAAAAAAATTCGTTTATTTTCGTTTCGTTTTTTCTTTCCGTTGATTCGTAAATTCGTAAGTCGTCGGTGTTCGTATTCGTAACGATTCGTATTTTCGTAAGTTATTTTTTCGTTGATTCGTTTTTCTGTTTAAGTTTAATTTTCGTTTATTCGAAAATTCGGACGCATTCGTTTTTTCGTAGATTTAGTTACATTCGTACTTTCGTGAGATTGATTTATTCGTACTTTCGTAACATTGTTTTCGTAGATTCGTAATCGGAGCATAATTCATAATTTTATGTAATGTGTATGCTATTATTACATTGTAAGAGACACGGAAAAATACGAATCGAAAAAAAAGTTACGAATGTACGAATTTTTTCGTTCAATCCATTCGAAGCACGTTAAGCACGCCATTGTAAGAGACACGGAAAATTACGAATCGAAAAAAAAAAAGTTACGAATGTACGAATTTTTTCGTTCAATCCATTCGAGGCACGTTTAAGCAGCGCCATTGTAAGAGACACGGAAAATTACTAATCGAACAAAAAAAAAAAAGTTGCGAATGTACGAATTTTTTCATTCAATCCATTCGAAGCACGTTAAGCAGCGCCATTGTAAGAGACACGGAAAATTACTAATCGGAAAAAAAAAAAAGTTACGAATGTATGAATTTTTTTTTCAATCCATTCGAAGCACGTTAAGCAGCGCCATTGTAAGAGACACTGAAAATTACTAATCGAAAAAAAAAAGTTATGAATGTACGAATTTTTTCGTTCATTTTGATTTTCGTTGTTCCTGTTTTCGTTTTTCGGATTTTCTTCTTTCGTAGTTTGTTGTTTCTAATTTGGTTATTTCGGATTTTCGTATTCGTTCGATTCGAACGTTATTCGTTAAAATTTTTAGCGAATCGTTCGTTCAATCGTACGATAACGAATATAACGAAAAAAAACTAAACGAATTGCACGTGTCTATTGCTCAGAGCTGGATTAACTCTTTGTGGCAAGACTGGGCACAAATGATAGGACATCTTATACTCTACATTATGACATATAAACCATATATAAAATATATTTTTTTTTTTTTATCGACTTTAATGTGTCCCATCAGCCCATACAGGCAATAGATAATCACAGAATATTACAATACCTGCGTCGGGTTGTGGCCAGCTAGAGCTGTTTCTAGTTTTACCCGATATATTCACATAGAAGAAGATTTTTTGTGTTTTTGGCTGGCGTGCATTAATCGGTTTCTTATACCCCATTACCTGTATTTTGTGTGATGGGCACATTGGCTTCTGTGTTAATAGAGATGTTTGTTAACTTGCTGGCAATGCTTTTAAAAGATGAAAAGGTAAAAAAAATACAACTGACCACATGGAAAACCTCCTCTATGGAACAACAGGGAAATGCTATACTATGCGAAACCACATAAATAAGCATTTAAAGAGGAACTATAATAAAAAAAATTAAATAAAAGATACCTGGAAAACAGTAAAAATGTAAGCTGCTTTTGCTGCAATAATCACCTCAAATATGGAACTGTCCCTGGCAGTAATTCCCGGCCACCACTAGGTGAAGCCAGTGTTCTGGGTTAAATGTCTGGTTTCATTCCAGCCACTACACTGAACACCAATGTAAGGGGGGTTCATAGACATTGAGCACCAACATAAAAAGCCACTGACCATGAACATAATATACCACCAATGTGCAGGGGATATAGACACAGACCACCAAATGTGAAGGGGGTAAAGACACAGACCACCAATGTAAGGGGGTCACAGACATTGACCACCAATGTAAAGGGCCACTGACCATGAATGGAAGGGGATACGACACTGACCACCAATGTAAGGGGCCGCTGACCAATAATGTGAAGGTGGCATGACACTGACCACCAATGCAAGGGGGGTACTACACTGAACACCAATGTAAAAGGGGGGCAGACACTGACCACCAATGCAAGGGGGTATTACACTGAACACCAATGTAAAAGGGGGGCAGACACTGACCACCAATGTAAGGGGCCACTGCCCTTGAATGTAAGGTCATGACATTGAGCACCAACGTAAGAGTCCACTGACCAAGAATGTGAAGGGGGCACAGCCACTGACGATCATTGTAAAGGGGGGGGGTACTACACTGGCCACTGTAAGGGGCATATGACCATGAATGTAAGAGGTCATGACACTGACCACCAAGGTAAGGGGGGGCATGACACTGACCACCAATGTAAAGGGGGGGGGGGGGGGGGGAACAGACGCTGACCACCAAGGTAAGGGGGAGCACGACACTGACCACCAATATAAAGAGGGTTACAGGCTTGACCACCAACTTAAAGGGCCACTGACCATAAATGTAAGGGGGCATGAGACTGACCACCAATGTAAGGTGGGTACTACACTGACCACTAATGTAAAGGGGGTACAGACACTGACCACCAATGTAAGGGGCCACTGCCCTTGAATGTAAGAGGGCATGACACTGAGCACCAACATAAGGGGCCACTGACCAAGAGTGTGAAGGGGGCACAGCCGCACAGACACTGACCATCAATGTAAGGGGGGGGTGGATACTACACTGACCATCAATGTAAGGGGGGGTGTACTACACTGGCCACTAGTGTAAGAGGAGCACAGAGCCTGAATGCAAGGGGGCATAAAACTGACCACCAATGTAAGAGGGGATAGATACTACACTGGCCCCCAATGTAAGGTACCACTGACCATGAATGTAAAAGGACACGACACTGACCACCAATGTAAGAGAAGTACAGACCATGAATGTAATGGGGCACAACACTGACCACCACCAACTGATCACCAGTGTAAAGGGGCACTACAATTTTTATGGTCCACATTTTTTCTGAACATTAAAATTTTTACTATTTATTTTATTTTAATATCATTATTGTAGATAATTTTCTTGGATGGAGCAGCCCGGTTATCCTTCTATCCTCGGCTCATGTTCCAGCTGAGGTTCCCGGATTCCTGAAGGTTATTTTAAGGGTTCCTCCATGTGCAAAACATTGAGAAATGCTGCTCTAGCCCTTCCTTACCAAAAAAAAACTAGACTGAGCCTGGAGATGCTCTCTAATATGTTCGGGCGTATGGGAGGTTTTAGTGATTGGGTTTAATATAAACTATAACACACAAATGAGGGACCTCACTGTTGGGGAGGAGAGGGCCTGGCGGCCCGTTCACTGTGGGCGCACAGGCGCCGCCCCCCCATCTTTGCGCCCGGTCCCTTTCAGGACGCCATCCGCATGGATTCCTATAGCGGAGGTGGTAGTTTTTGAAGCACCTGATTAGAGCCAGAGGCTCTAATAGGCTTCAAAATAGGGTGGGCTCGTAGCGCAGAGAGTGCGCCCTGATCCCATTCAATTGTGTGACGATAGCGAATACATTTTTGCTAATTTTACACTAACCTTCCTCCCTGCCAATCAGGAGGCAGGGCGTCAGACCTGTTTCCTGATTGGCCAAAGCGCCAGGCCACCCTATTGGATGCCTGTCGCTTAGGAAGAGGAGCAGAGAACACACTCTGGAGGAGCTGTGGTGGTAAGTCCCCTCTGCCAGAGCTACACACACACATGCAGGGGGGTCAGTGCTGCCAGAGCTGTGCTGTGGGGGGGGAGCGGTGGGTGCTGCCAGAGCCACGAGTGGGGGGGTCAGTGGGCACAGTGGCTGCATTTGACGGGCACAGGTGGATGCATATGACTGGCACAAGTGGCTGCATATGGGCACAGTGGCTGCGTTTGATGGGCACAAGGGCTACATTTGACAGGCACAAGTGGCTGCATATGACGGGCATGAGTGGCTGCGTTTGATGGGCACAAGGGCTACATTTGACAGGCATAAGTGGCTGCATATGACGGGCACAAGTGGCTGCGTTTGGGCACAAGTGGCTGCATTTGACGGGCACAAGTGGCTGCATATGACGGGCACGAGTGGCTGCGTATGGGCACAAGTGGCTGCTTTTGATAGGCACAAGTGGCTGCATTTGACGGGCACAAGTGGCTGCATATGGGCACAGTGGCTGCGTTTGATGGGCACAAGAGCTACATATGACGGGCACAAGTGGCTGCATTTGGGCACAAGTGGCTGCGTTTGACGGGCACAAGTGGCTGCATTTGACGGGCACGAGTGGCTGCAAATGGGCACAATTGGCTGCGTTTGGGCACAAGTGGCTGCGTTTGATGGGCACAAGTGGCTGCATATGACGGGCAAAAGTGGCTGCGTTTGATGGGCACAAGTGGCTGCGTTTGATGGGCACAAGTGGCTGCGTATGGGCACAGTGGCTGCGTTTGATGGGCACAAGAGCTACATATGATGGGCAAAAGTGGCTGCGTTTGATGGGCACAAGTGGCTGCATTTGATGGGCACGAGTGGCTGCGTATGGGCACAAGTGGCTGCGTTTGTTGGGCACAAGAGCGACATATGACGGGCACAAGTGGCTGCATTTGACGGGCACGAGTGGCTGCGTTTGATGGGCACAAGTGACTGCATATGACGGGCACAGTGAGGCTGCAATTGATGATGGGGGTTTCAGTATTTTTCAGTTTGTGTGCCCCCCCCAAAAAAAATTTTCAGCACCAGCTACCACTGCCGGCCACAATGTATCATCTGAGAAAAGAATACAATAAAAGTGAGTGTGTGAGACCTTCTGTATCTCCGTCCACACAGGGCGATGGCGGAAGGTTATACAAGATCTGTCACTTTCCTCTATCAGACAATGTGAGCTCCCCGGCTGTGCTGAGGTAAGAGGCTCTTCTTATGTAGATTGTGAATAGTACAGCTGCTGTAATCGCATTACAATCCAAGGCTGCAGAGCGACACGTGAGCCAGGAGATCGCTGGCCTCCCCCCCCCCCCCCCATCCGCCTTCATACTGTGCAACTTGTGAGATCATCTACTGGGCAAAACCAATGTACACCCACCCGGGTGACCCTTGAGCCTCGTACACCCGATCCGATTGTTGGCCAACAGAGCGTCAGACTTTTGTCCGAAGGGCGTTGGCCATGAACTTGTCTTGCATACAAACGGCACACAATTGTCAGCCAACAAACACGAACGTAGTGATGTACTACGTGGAATTTCAGCTCTTGAGCGCCACCCTTCGGGCACATTCTGCTAATGTCGTGTTTGGTGAGCGGGTTTAGACTTTGGACTTTTGTGTGACGGACTTGTGTACACACGATCGGAAAATCTGACAACAGGCCGCTGTCCGCGGAAAATTTACCAGCCTGCCATCCGACATTTGTTAGCTGAAAGCTGGACGATTGTCTGAAGGAGCGTACGAACGGTCAGATTTTAGGTCATCACACAATTCCCTTTTACTCATTTTTTTACATCCCAGAAACCTGACATTTTATCAGGGGTTGTGTAGACTTTTTATATCCACTGCAATTTTATTTTTATTTTTTCCATAAAAAAAAACAGTTGTCACCTTTTCCATCCTTTTTCCCCATCTCAGTGCTGCTGATCTCCTCCTGTCTCTTTCAGCCACTTCCTGCCTGCATGCGCTTGCTCCAGCATTGGCTGCACATCATTGCTCTGGACCGGCCTCCTGTTACTGACTACAGTGGGCCATTTGTCATCCACCAGGGGGCGCACGTGACAGGGTGACAGCACAGGAGAACGCAGCATTGTCACCCTATAACAGTAAGTGCCCGAACACGGACCTTTATGGCAGGATCACCCAGGTTTATATATTAACCACTTGATGCCCGGGGGCTATAGCCGAAAAAAAGACAGCGCAGGCTTACATTGCCGGGAGGGCGTACATGGATGGTCCTTCCCTGCGGGGCGCTTTGTGATCGCATCCTTGGGACTCGGCTGATCACAGATTGGAGTAAATGGCTGATAACAGCGGGCCCTTTACCATGTGATCAGCTGACAGCCAATGACAGCTGATCACATGATGTAAACAGAAGCCAGAAAAAAATAAAACCGATTGCTGGCTTCTGTCAAAGGGACATCGTTCCCACACAGATACCACCAGTGCCACCCACCAGTGCCAGATATCAGTGCCCATCGGTGCTGCATGTTAGTGCCTCATCATCAGTGAACCCTATCAGTGCAGCCTCATCAGTGCTGCATATCAGTGCCCAGGCAGTGCCATCTATCAGCACAGCACACATCAGTGAAGGAGAAAATTTACCTGTTTACAAAGTTTTATAATTAAAAAAAAAAATATGTTTTTCATAATGTAAAAATTTTTGGTCTTTTTTGTTTGTTTAGCAAAAAAATAAACCCCCCAGTGGTGATTACCGCCAAAAAAAAAGCTCTATTTGTGTTTAAGAAAATGATAAAAATGTCTTATGTGTAGCGATTGTCGTTCAAAGTATGACAGCGCTGAAAGCTGCACATTGACCTGGGCAGGATGGGGGTGAAAGTGCCCGGTTGGCAAGTGGTTAATGAACGCTGCAGATTACAAGTAAATCCCCACCTTGTGAAACATCCCCTTTCGGTCAAAAACGCAGCGCCTCCGTGTGGAAGCACTCGGGCTTTCACATTGGGATTGCAGTTGCGGCTTCTTTCAGGCGCTTTACAGGCGCTTTTTTAAACACGCCTGAAAAACGCCCCAGTGTGAAAGGGGTCTAAGTGATCACATACCTTCAGCTGTATAAGAGCTGGGGGAGGGGCAACAGCAGTATACTGGTCTTCCAAGTGAATGGCTGTGTGTCTGGACAAGTCTGTCTGATCATTGGAGGGGGGGGGGGCAGGCTGAATTCCCAGCAAAGCCAGAAAACTGACCACACTGCTCGTGTGCTTAGTGTGGTCAGTTTTTAATAGGGAAGCAGAGGGACTGGCAGGAACACCAGGGATTTCACACGAAGAACAGAGGTGGGGGGATGAATGTACCAGGCGTGTTGGACCACCAGCTCCATCTAGTGGACATAATACTGTATTTTCCTGATTGGGGTATTTTCAGGAAATGACTCCAATATGGCCACTATATGGTGATCCTAGGAATTAAACCTATTATACAAATTACGGGGATCATTCATGACGGCTGTGTGAATGCTTGAGATGTTTTTTTTTTTTTTTTTTAAATAGACCCCCCCCCCCCCAAAACCTGCCAATCATTCCGGCGATCCACTCATCTATACATCAATTTCCCCTCGTCCCTTGGGAATTACTCGCTGTTTTACATGTTTTCCTCGCCGTACGTGACAAGTGCGTCTTCCGCGGTTTATTTTATATCCCGGAACAAGTACAAGCGATCAGTTCCCGGGCTGAACACGGAGCTCTGGATGTACAGATCCGGGAGCGATCGTTGTGTTGTCCTGGTTGTCATGAAGAGTCGTCTTCTGTAGACATAAGGATCCGCAGCCTCAGCATCCACCATCTGCCCCGAGCCGCCGCCGCCGCTCGCCCCGGGCGCTTTGTCAAATACTCTAATAAAAACCACAAATATCATTTCCTCCCCTTATCTTCTGTCAATAGGAGGATATTGGAATCGGCGGCGCGCCGATCCGCAGGCGACAATCAGGACTCGCCGGCCTTTGTTTAATGAAGCTTTTATTGCAGCATCCAGACAACGCTTGTTTGGTTTGACCTCATCGGATTGGCTGGAAGTTTATATCTCCTCTTCCAAGAAATCCTCGCAATACAATGTATCCAATCATCATTCAATTCCATTATAGAGAAATCATCAATGAGGACCGATTCCCATCCATCAGTAATGGGAGTGTTACTTCTTATCAATGGGAAGCCGGAGCCTGAGAAGATCCACACCGACTCCCTGAGAGAATCAACCACACCAGAGTCCCCCCTTCACACCAGAGTCCCCCCTTCACATCAGAGTCCCCCCTTCACACCAGAGTCCCCCCTTCACATCAGAGTCCCCCCCTTCACATCAGAGTCCCCCCTTCACACCAGAGTCCCCCCTTTTCATCAGAGTCCCCCCTTCACACCAGAGTCCCCCCTTCACACCAGAGTCCCCCCTTCACACCAGAGTCCCCCCCTTCACATCAGAGTCCCCCCTTCACATCAGAGTCCCCCCTTCACACCAGAGTCCCCCCCTTTACATCAGAGTCCCCCCTTCACACCAGAGTCCCCCCTTCACACCAGAGGACCCCCTTCACACCAGAGTCCCCCCTTCACACCAGAGGACCCCCTTCACACCAGAGGACCCCCTTCACACCAGAGTCCCCCTTCACACCAGAGTCCCCCCCTTTTCATCAGAGTCCCCCCTTCACATCAGAGTCCCCCCTTCACATCAGAGTCCCCCCTTCACATCAGAGTCCCCCTTCACATCAGAGTCCCCCCCTTCACATCAGAGTCCCCCCCTTCACATCAGAGTCCCCCCTTCACATCAGAGTCCCCCCTTCACATCAGAGTCCCCCCTTCACATCAGAGTCCCCCTTCACATCAGAGTCCCCCTTCACACCAGAGTCCCCCATTCACATCAGAGTCCCACCTTCACACCAGAGTCCCACCGTCACACCAGAGTCCCCCCCTTCACATCAGAGTCCCCCCCTTCACATCAGAGTCCCCCCCTTCACATCAGAGTCCCCCCTTCACATCAGAGTCCCCCCTTCACATCAGAGTCCCCCCTTCACACCAGAGTCCCCCCCTTCACACCAGAGTCCCCCCCTTCACACCAGAGTCCCCCCTTCACATCAGAGTCCCCCCCCTTTACATCAGAGTCCCCCTTCACATCAGAGTCCCCCCTTTACACCAGAGTCCCCCCTTCACACCAGAGTCCCCCCTTCACATCAGAGTCCCCCCTTCACATCAGAGTCCCCCCTTCACACCAGAGTCCCCCCTTCACACCAGAGTCCCCCCTTCACATCAGAGTCCCCCCTTCTCATCAGAGCCCCCCCTTTACATCAGAGTCCCCCCCTTCACATCAGAGTCCCCCTTCACATCAGAGGGCCCCCCATTACATCAGAGTCACCCCTTTACATCAGAGTCCCCCCTTTACATCAGAGTCCCCCCTTCACATCAGAGTCCCCCCTTCACATCAGAGTCCCCCCCCCTTCACATCAGAGTCCCCCCTTCACATCACAGTCCCCCCTTTACAGAGTCCCCCCTTCACATCAGAGTCCCCCCTTTACACCACAGTCCCCCCTTCACATTAGAGTCCCCCCTTCACATCAGAGTCCCCCCTTCACATCAGAGTCCCCCCTTCACATCAGAGTCCCCCCTTCACACCAGAGTCCCCCCTTCTCATCAGAGCCCCCCTTTACATCAGAGTCCCCCTTCACATCAGAGTCCCCCTTCACATCAGAGGGCCCCCCATTCACATCAGAGGCCCCCCTTCACATCAGAGTCACCCCTTTACATCAGAGTCCCCCCTTCACATCAGAGTCCCCCTTCACATCAGAGTCCCCCCTTCACATCAGAGCCCCCCCCTTCACATCAGAGTCCCCCCTTTCACATCAGAGCCACCCCTTCACATCAGAGTCCCCCCTTCACATCAGAGTCCCCCCTTCACATCAGAGTCCCCCCTTCACATCAGAGCCCCCCCCTTCATATCAGAGGGCCCCCCCTTACATCAGAGTCCCCCCTTTACAACAGAGTCCCCCCTTCACATGAGAGTCCCCCCTTCACACCAGAGTCCCCCCCTTCACATCAGAGTCCCCCCCCCCCTTCACACCAGAGTCCCCCCCTCACACCAGAGTCCTCCCTTCACACCAGAGTCCCCCCTTCACATCAGAGTCCCCCCTTCACATCAGAGTCCCCCTTCACATCAGAGTCCCCCCTTCACATCAGAGTCCACCCCTTCACATCAGAGCCACCCCTTCACATCAGAGGGGCCCTATCACTTCCGAGTCACCCCTTCACATCAGAGGGCCCCCCATTACATCAGAGCCCCCCTTCACATCAGAGTCACCCCTTTACATCATAGTCACACCTTTACATCAGAGGCCCCCCTTCACATCAGAGTCACCCCTTCACATCAGAGGGGCCCCCATCACTTCAGAGTCACCCCTTCACATCAGAGTCACCCCTTTACATCAGAGTCCCCCTTCACATCAGAGGTCCCCCATCACATCAGAGTCACCCCTACACATCAGAGGGCCCCTCATCACATCAGAGCCCCCCTTCACAACAGAGCTCCCCTTTATTTCAGAGCCCCCCTTCACATCAGAGCCTCTTCTTCACATCAAATGCCCCCCCTTACATCAGAGTCACCCCTTAACATTAGAGGTCCCCCCATCACAGAGTCAGAGGCCCCCATCACATCAAAGTTCCTCTATACATGAGAACCACCCATTACTTCAGAGTGCCGTCATAAAAAAGCCCCCCCCATGACATAGTCCTTTGATCCTTCTCTGATTTAGGGCAAACTTAGTCACATGTTCACAGCACCCTGGGGGGGGGGGGGGGGGACTCCGATCGCACCCTATTGAGAAACACTGTCCTAAAATGTAGCAGTTATTTTGTACAATTTGGAGACATTTCATTTCTTTCACACTCTACAAAAGGACTATTTGTTCTCTAAACAAGCTCATTTCTGATGAGGGATTTACCCCTCGTCTACCAGGGTACGTTTATAAACATCCTGGTATTCAAGGGGTTAACGCAAGCACAAGGCCTCACAGTACCTGCATTTCTGCCCATTCCTCTGGAGAGCCCTCTCCTGCCCTGTGCCTTGCAGTAATCTCTTTCTGCAGCTAGATGTCCTAAATCCTTACCGTGGTTGTAAACCTCAGACATGAAATATGAACAAAGCATATCCCTCTATAGTGTGTACTTGTCTCTGTCCAGTGTCATTTCTGTCTACTGCCTCCTTACTCTGCTATCAGCACGAGTCACTACTAACAAGTTTTCCTGACACCAAGAGAAAAAAGGTGACAGGGGAGGGACTAGGGTTGCCACCTCATTCCTTTAAACCCGAACACATATTGATTACAATATTACAGGTTCTGTGGCTGAGTAAGGTGGTAATTAAACTCACTTGGTGCCTCATCTGCATTTAATTAGCATCAGAACCCGTGTAATTCATATGTGTTCGGGTTTAACCAGTTTCGGATCGCACACTGTCATATGACGGCGGCAAGAAACATCTCTTGTTTCGGGCCGCCGTCATATGACGGCACTAACCTTGCGGCCACTAGGGGGCGCGCGCGTGCCCGCCGCGCCACTGGGGACCCGATGCGCGTGCCCGGCGGCCGCGATGTCCGCCGGGCCCCCGCGATTGCCCAGTAACTGAGCAGGACGTGGATCTGTGTATGTAAACACACAGATCCACCTGCTGTCAGAGGAGAGGAGACCGATGGTGTGTCCCTTGTACATAGGGACACCGATCGGTCCCCTCCCCCAGTCAGTCCCTCCCCCCACAGTTAGAATCACTCCCATAGGGAACATATTAACCCCTTGATCGCCCCCTAGTGTTAACCCCTTCCCTGCCAGTCACATTTATACAGTAATCAATGCATTTTTATAGCACGGATCGCTGTATAAATGTGAATGGACCTTAAAAATTTGTCAAAAGTGTCCGATGTGTCCGCCATAATGTCGCAGTCACGATAAAAATCGCAGATCGCCGCCATTACTAGTAAAAAAGAAAAAATAATAATAAAAATGCTATAAATCTTTTGTAGATGCTATAACTTTTGCGTAAACCAATCAATATACGCTTATTGCGATTTTTTTTACCAAAAATATGTAGAAGAATACGTATCGGCCTAAACTGAGAAACTTTAAAAAAAAAAAAAATTGGATATTTATTATAGTAAAAAGTAAAAAATATTGTGTTTTTTCAAACTTGTCCCTCTTCTTTTGTTTATAGCGCAAGAAATAAAAACCGCAGAGGTGATCAAATACCACCAAAATAAAGCTCTATCTGTGGGGAAAAAATGCTAAAAATGTTATTTGGGTACATCGTTGCATGACCGCGCAATTGTCATTCAAAATGCGACAGCGCTGAAAGCTGAAAAATGGCTTGGTCAGGAAGGGGGTGTTCGTGCCTGGTAGGCAAGTGGTTAAAGGGATGAGGTGGCAACCTGGGGCGGGACCCCCAGCACACAGCCTGTGATTGACAACCTCAGCTCTGTTCCTGTGTGGAGGGGGTGTGTCCCTTCCCTCCAATCAACTCTCAGAGCTCTCCTAAATGAGCCCTGCAGTGTGCAATTTCAGCTCTCTGCTCTCTGTTTTCTGACAGCTCAGACAAGCTGTAAAAAATTCTGTACTTTGAACGGATGTAGAGAAGAGATGACTGCAGATAAACAGTGAGTGCAGGGGGGCCATGGACGCACCCCCTGAGCCAACACTGATTAAGGACTCTGATGTGATGGGGGGCCCTCTGATGTGATGGGGGGCCCTCTGATGTTATGGGGGGCCCTCTGATGTAATGGGGGGCCCTCTGATGTTATGGGGGGCCCTCTGATGTGATGGGGGGCCCTCTGATGTAATGGGGGGCCCTCTGATGTGATGGGGGGCCCTCTGATGTGATGGGGGGCCTCTGATGTAATGGGGGGCCCTCTGATGTGATGGGGGGCCCTCTGATGTGATGGGGGGCCCTCTGATGTAATGGGGGGCCCTCTGATGTTATGGGGGGCCCTCTGATGTGATGGGGGGCCCTCTGATGTGATGGGGGGCCCTCTGATGTGATGGGGTGACTCTGATTTTATTGGGGGACCTTTTACATGAAGGGGCCACTCTGATGTGATGGGTTGGACCTCTGATGGGGGGTAATTTCTCTTTTTTTAGTCAGTAGCCAATAAAGATTTTTTTTTCCAGTTGAGAAAATTGCCAGTAGCAACCATTCAGATTGTAACTGTTATCCCGATTATATGAGTCAGATAAAAAAAATCTTACTGGCAAAATTCATTTATTTTTTTTGGTTTATTCATTTTTATTTTTTCAATCACCAGGGTATGTGAGCTGCAGTGACAGTTATTCAGCCGCCTTCAAAGCTCCCCTTTGTCCTGCACCTGGCCCGTCTAATTCTGTCTCCATCTTTCAGGGACGAGACAACAAACTCATCTCCTTCCTTTATTTCGGCACGTTTTTCCTGTCCCCTGCAGCGCACACAAGTCTGTCAGCTGACAGCGCACGGCGTTCAGGACTCCGCCAACTGGCACTGAACTCAGCAGGCTTAAGTAAACCTGCATGGCTTTTTGTTGGCTAAAGCACCGCGTATCATAAACAATCACCATGGGTTTATACATTTTTCATAAAATACTCTTTTTTCACTTCTTTTGCATCTCAGTGCTGCTGATCTCCTCCTGCCTCCTTCAGCCACTTCCTGTCTACTCTAGGCTGCACATCATTGCTTTAACCACCTCCCCCCCGCGCTATAGGCGAAAGACGGCTACAGCGTGGGCCGTATTGCTGGCAGGGAGTCTATTGATGTCCTCCTGTGATCGCGCTACCTGCGCCCCCCCCCCCCCCCCACGGCACGCATTGGCACATATCTCTATGATCGCTGTGACACAGACGATTACAGATTAGGGTAAAGAGCCAATCACAGCGGCTCTTTACCATGTGATCAGCTGTCTCCAATCAGAGCTGATCACAATGTAAACAGTATTTGCCGGTTATCAGCAGTCCTCTCCTCATGCTGACAGCTGGCGAGGAGAGGAGAGCTAGTCCACAAAGGGGACATCTACACTGATCATCAGTGCATCCCCTTCAGTGTCACCTATCAGTGCTGCCAATCTGTGCCCATCAGTGAATTCTCATCAGTGTTGCCTATCAGTGTTGCCTATCAGTGCCCACCAGTTCTGCCAATCTGTGCTCATCAGTGCATCCTCATCAGTGTCATCTATCAGTGCTGCCTATCCAGTGCCCACCAGTGCTGCCAATCAGTGCCCATCATCCTCATCCGTGTCACCTATCAGTGCTACCTATCAGTGCTCATCAGTGCTGAAAATCTGTGCCCACCAGTGCATCCTCATCAGTGTCACCTATCAGTGCTAATCAGTGCTGGCAATCTGTGCCCATCAGTGCATCCTTATCAATGTCACCTATCAGTGCTGACAATCTGTGCCCACCAGTGCTGCCAATCAGTGGCCATCAGTGCATCCTCATCCGTGTCACCTATCAGTGCTGCCAATCAGTGCTCATCAGTGCCGCCAATCTGTGCCCATCCGTGCTGCCAATCAGTGCCCATCAGTGTATCCTCATCAGTGTCACCTATCAGTGTTTACTAGTGCTGCTATTCTGTGCCCATCGGTGCTGCCAATCAGTGCCCATCTGTGCATCCTTATTAGTGTCCCCTATCAGTGCCCACCAGTGCTGCCAATCTGTGCCCATCAGTGCTGCCAATCAGTGCATCCTTATCAGTATCACCTATAAGTGCTGCCTGTCAGTGCCCACCAGTGCTGCCAATCAGTGCATCCTCATCATTGTCGCATATCAGTGCTCATCAGTGCTGCCAATCTGTGCCCATCAGTGCTGCCAATCAGTGCTCATCAGTGCAGCCTCATCATTGTCACCTATCAGTGCCCTTCAGTGAAGCAGAAAAATTACTTATTTAGAAAATGTTAGAAAAGAAAAACTTTTTTTATTCAACAGTTTCGCTATTTTTTCATTTGTTTAGCAAAAAATAAAAAAACCCAGTGGTGATTAAATACAACCAAAAGAAAGCTCTATTTGTCTCAAAAATATGCAAAAAATGTTGTTTGGGTGCAGCGTTACATGACCGCGCAATTGTCATTCAAAGTGTGACAGCCTGGGCAGGAAGGGGGTGAAAGTGCCCAGTAGACAAGTGGTTAAATTGGTTTCCTTGTGGCAAGAGCAGACCACGCCCGCATAATGTGTGTCAGCATGGCTGCTTGTCGTTTCCACAAGGGGGTGCCATTGTGACAATGCAGCAGCCTAATTGGGAGACAGTTGTCACCCCATAACAGGAAGTGCCTGAACAAGAACCTTCATAGCGCCATCCCCGGGGATTATTTTAATAAAAGACGAACTAATAAAAAAAGATCTGAAACAACTTCTGGAATTGCATTGACAGATTAAAGTTTCTCTGAGATTTTAGCGATTGGGTTTAGAAGAATCTGCAGCGTCCAAATCTTCCAGGCTGTGCGCCGGCCGCCACACCATGAGACCACTGGTCATTGTATTGTATACTTACCAACACTATGGTCCTGGATATGAGGAAACGATTAACTCCGCCCACTTTTGGGGTGGACACACCCAAATAATGCCCATTTTATTAATTGTTCCCACCCAAACCTCACCTATAAATATCCAGGAGCTGTTCATCCTGCTCACTTTCTGGTTGGCCCCACCCAGACCCTACTTCTAAATATAACCGCACACTCGAGACCCTGACCCCACGCAATTAAGGCAAAACTAACCCCCCCCCCCCTATACTTTACATCCAAGGAAGCTTAGCCTCTGTTTGATTTGCATTTGCCATGGTGGTATTTGAGTTACTGAGCATACAGAAACTCCAATAAGGTTGATGCTGTCATCCCTGACACAGCATTGGCGGGGCAGAGAGCCAAGATGTGGGACTGTCCCGGCAAATCCGGGACAGTTGACATACATGATAGTGACATTCTGGCAGGTGGGTGGAACTAATACCGGAAGTGGTGGGGGCCACGCCAGGAACTGTTGGATGCTGAAGATTATTCGTCCAATATATATTGGCAGAGCGGCCAGCTCAACCGATACGTATTATTACTATTTTTTTTTTTTGTTTTTTGTTTTTTTTGCACAATGGCTATTTTATTACTATTTTTTTTTTTGTACATTGGCTTTTTTATTATTACTAATTATATATTTTTTTTGTACATTGGCTTTTTTATTATTACTATTTATATATATTTTTTGTACATTGGCTTTTTTATTATTACTATTTATGTATATTTTTTGTACATTGGCTTTTTTATTATTACTATTTATATATTTATATTTTGTACATTGGCTTTTTTATTATTACTATTTATATATATATTTTTTGTACATTGGTTTTTTTATTATTACTAATTATATATATATATATATATATATATATATATATATATATATATATATATATTTTATATATTTTTTTTTTGTACATTGGCTTTTTTATTATTACTATTTATACATTTTTTTTGTACATTGGCTTTTTTATTATTACTATTTATATATATTTTTTGTACATTGGCTTTTTTATTATTACTATTTATACATTTTTTTTGTACATTGGCTTTTTTATTATTACTATTTATATATATTTTTTGTACATTGGCTTTTTTATTATTACTATTTATATATTTCTTTTGTACATCGGCTTTTTTATTATTACTATTTACATATTTTTTTTGTACATTGGCTTTTTTATTATTACTATTTTCACACAGTGACTTTAAACATGCCCAAAATGTTTTTCTTTTTTTTTTAAATAAAGCCCCAGAACCTCCATAGCCATAACTTTTTTTTTTGGGCAGCACAATAAAGTAAACGTGCAGGTCGGGGGTTTTGGACGCAGACGTGATGTCAGCCCTCGCTCCAATTAAAACCTGCCTACGTGCCTTGTGCAATGATTCCCTCGTTGGACCTCAGCCACGTCCGAGTTGCAGCACAGCTCGCTCGCAATTTGCCTGCCGGGTGCGGGACATAAATTACACCTAATGATTAAATTGCTGACATTTCCAGATTAAGATAAAATTTCAGTTTATTAGGCGATATCTGGTGCTTTGTGGCTGAGGTCGCTGGTTATTACCTCCTCGCACAGCGCACGGCGTCAAATTATTGCAGATGTCTCGGGAGGCGGGGCGAATGAGGGAGGGCTTCAAGTGTCTGGCAAATGAAGAGCTTTGAATCTTTATGTAAAGCTGACCTCCGGCCTTCCCTTCAGTCTTGCGCAGTTGATTACTCAGATTTTTCTGCACACTGTGAGCTTCTCACAATGTGCATTAGAAGCTACAGCAAGTCAGATAGAGCCCCGCCCTTATTTCCTGGTTGGGGAACGTCTAGCATCATCTAGCACTTTCCCCTCCAGATTGGGCCCGCCCCTTTCATTCATTGGATTATAATTCTCTCAATCAGGGAGGCTCCGCATCACATGTAGGCCCCGCCCCTACGTCGTCAGCGCGCATCCTTAGGAAGATTTTACCCTGTGAGCTGGTTGTTGCCAGCAAAACAGTCAAGTGATCTTTAACCACCTCAATACCGGGCATTTTCACCCCCTTCCTGCCCAGGCCATTTTTCAGCTTTCAGCGCTGTCACACTTTGAATGACAATTGCGCGGTCATACAACACTGTACCCAAATGAAATTTTATCATTTTTTTCATCACAAATAGAGCTTTCTTTTGGTGATATTTGATCACCTCTGCTGTTTTTATTTTTTGTTAAAAAAATTTAAAAAGCCTGAATTACATTTTTTTTTTTTTTTTAATATTTTGTCATAAGATTTTGCAAACAGGTAATTTTTCTCCTTCATTGATGTACGCTGATGAGGCGGCAGTGATGGGCACCGATAGGTGGCAGTGATGGACACTGATGGGTGGCAATAATGGGCACTGATTGCTTACACTGATAGGTGGCACTGGTTGGCACCGCTGGTGAGCATTGATAGGTGGCACTTGTGGGCATTGATAGGGGGCACTTGTGGGCGTTGATAGGTGGCACTGGTGGGCACTGGCAGTGGGGAAATAACAGGTGGGCACTGGCAGGGGTTACTGATTGGCACAGGTGAGATGCCTGTGTTCCTTCCTCTTCGGGACCGATGTCCCTTTAACTTAAGCGGGTGATCGGCTTTTTTTTCTCCTCACGCTGTCAGCGTGAGGAGAAAAAAAAAACTATTAACGAGCTTTTGTTTACATCATGTGATCAGCTGTCATTGGCTAACAGCTGATCACATGGTAAGGGGCCTTGGATCGGTGATCACCCGAGTCTCAATGACTCGGTGATCTCAGCGTGTTCCCCGTGTGCCCTGTAGGGCGCGCGCAGGGAGCGTGCACAGGGGAGGACGTCCTATGACGGCCTCCCGGAAATTGAGGTCCGCGCTGTAGCCGTCATTCGGCTATGGCCCGGACCTCAAGTGGTTAAATGTAACCATATTGCTACACTTAGAGGTGCCTCTCTTCTCTTTACTGCCCTGTTGTGAGATGACGCTACTTGTATATCAAAATTTATTAAAAAAATTTGCTTGTCTTGCAAAACACTCTCAAACCAAGTTACTCTCAAACCAAGGTTTTACTGTATGTACATTAGGGTAGCGCTTTACCATCACTGGTATTACAATGTGTAATCTGTGCTGATTTTACAAACAGATCTCTTTGTTTTTTTATCCCTGCTTTGCAAGGATACGAAACAGAGAGATCGTTCCCTCTGTACAGAGCCCTGTGTTGATTGTCAGCACAAGGCTCTGGGCTGTGATTGGACACAGCCAATTGGTAGGTCCTGGCCATTAATTATTGTCAGGGACTTGATGACAGACTACTGCTGTGTACAATCACAGCGGGGTGTCGGCGGGGAGGGGGGCGTGCATGTGCAGGCCCTAAACCCAGAAGTAGGCAGCGATGTACTGCGGACGGGGGGTCCTTAATTGGTTAAGGAACGGTTACCAGCTTGTTAGTGAGCGGCCATTTGTTTGGCACCCGTGTGTTGCGGTCGGCGGTGATAAACGGGATAAATAGCAGTGAGTGAAGAGTTCTGTGTAAACACAGGCAGGATCTCGCTGTGCTTACCCATATCATTACCAACAACAAAGGACATCCTGCAGCCCCGCTCATATATTAAACATAAATTCACGGGGAACAAAACACTTCCTGCCGCCTTCACCTTATTTATGCATTTCATTTATCACAGTGAACAGAATCTGTACGGGTGAAACTCTGCAGTGCGGCCACATATGTAATTCTATATACCATATATACAGTGGTGTGAAAAAGTGTTTGCCCCCTTCCTCATTTCCTGTTCCTTTGCATGTTTGTCACACTTAAGTGTTTCGGAACATCAAACCAATTTAACCACTTCCCGACCGCCCCATGTACATATACGTCGGCAGAATGGCACGTACAGGCAGAAGCACGTACCTGTACGTGCCATTCTTCAGGCGCGTGGGGGGTCCGATCGGACCCCCCCCGCCGGCGGGGACGGTCGGGATCGCTTCAGGAGCGATCCGGGATGAGGGGACGGCCAGTGGTTTCTGGCCACCCCCTCGCGATCGCTCCTGGCGAATCAGATGCTTCCTCTGTCTGTGTCAATCAAAACACAGGCAGAGGAAGTGATGTCACGCTCGGTGCGCCGGTCTATGTGACCGGAACGCCGAGCTGTCAACATGTACAGGTTAGTGCACCAACAGTACACTGACACCAGTACACATAGGCACACAAAACACCCCCCTGTCACCCCCAGATCACCCCCCAGATCACCCCCTCCCCCCCCAGTCACAGTGTCACTAATTGCAGTGATCATTTTTTTACTGATCACTGCATTTAGTGTCAGTGTGACTGTAATAACTGTCAGTGCAGTTAGTTTTAGGTCCAAGGTAGCCCCCTACCCCCCCCTAATAAAGGTTTAACCCCTTGATTGCCCCCCAGGTAACCCCTTCACCCCCTTTTGCCAGTGTCACTAAGCGATCGTTTTTCTGATCGCTGTATTAGTGTCACTGCTGTCGCTAGGTAACCATTTTTTTTTTTTAGGTAACCGCCATGTTTATATAGGTTCATAAATAGGTTTATAGGTCAGGTACCCCCATATTACAACCTAAATAAAGGTTTTAACCCTTGATTGCCCCTAGAGTTAACCCTTTCACCAGTGATCACTGTATAACTGTCACTGGTGACGCTGGTTAGCCAGTTAGTTATTTCGTTATTTAGGTTCCCCGTCAGGTTTTTATATAGCGTCAGGTACCCCCATATATTACCTAATAAAGGTTTTAACCCCCTGATTGCCCCTAGTTAACCCTTTCACCCCCTTTTGCCAGTGTCACTAAGCGATCGTTTTTCTGATCGCTGCATTAGTGTCGCTAGGTAACCATTTTTTTTTTTTTAGGTAACCGCCATGTTTATATAGGTTCATAAATAGGTTTATAGGTCAGGTACCCCCATATTACAACCTAAATAAAGGTTTTAACCCCCTGATTGCCCCTAGAGTTAACCCTTTCACCAGTGATCACTGTATAACTGTCACTGGTGACGCTGGTTAGCCTGTTAGTTATTTCGTTATTTAGGTTCCCCGTCAGGTTTTTATATAGCGTCAGGTACCCCCATATATTACCTAATAAAGGTTTTAACCCCCTGATTGCCCCTAGTTAACCCTTTCACCCCCTTTTGCCAGTGTCACTAAGCGATCGTTTTTCTGATCGCTGCATTAGTGTCGCTAGGTAACCAGTTTTTTTTTGTATTACTGTTACGCGTGACGCTGGTTAGTTAGCTTGTTTTTTATACTGTCAGGGCACCCGCCATTTATTACCCAATAACGGTTTAACCCCCTGATCGCCCGGCGGGTGATATCAATTAGGTTTTAGGGTCAAATAAGGTCTGCGTCGCCCCAGGTTAGTGCCAGTACCGCAAACACCCACGCGCAAAGCATACACCTCCCTTAGTGGCACAGTATCTGAACAGATCAATATCTGATCTGATCAGATCTATACTAGCGTCCCAGCAGTTTAGGGTTCCAAAAAAAACGCATTGTTAGCGGGATCAGCCCAGATACCTGCTAGCACCTGCGTTTTCCCCCTCCGCCCAGCCCAGCCCACCAAAGTGCAGTATCGATCGATCACTGTCACTTACAAAACACTAAGCACACATAACTGCAGCGTTCGCAGAGTCAGGCCTGATCCCTGCGATCGCTAACATTTTTTTTGTGGTAGCGTTTTGATTCAGTCGCTTCAGTCAGGAGCTTTTTTACCTGTGAATCTCAAAAAAAAAAAAAAAAAAAAAAATAGTTGTCGTTTTATTGTTCTCTCTCTCTCACTCTATTCTCTCTCTATTGTTGCTCTTTTTTTACTCCATTCTATTCTGCAATGTTTTATTATGTTTTATCATGTTTTATCATGCTTGCTTTTCAGGTATGTAATTTTGTTTACTGTGTTTTAGTGTTAAGCATTTTTTTGTTTTCAGGTGCGCCATTCAGTTGCAACGCGGATTTATTTATCTTGACAGCAACAGCGTTTGCTCCCACGATACATAAAGCCGCGACTCCAACGCTGTAGGAGGTGATTTCACCACCACAGTTAAAAAAAAGAGCATATATGCCGAAGCATGGGGGCAGCAGGGGGGGGGAGGAGCGATTGGCTCCTAATGCCACGTTCATACGGTCGAAATTCCGACCGTGTGTACACGGCATAACTTTTGCGGGAGGATGCCCCCATGCATCGGCATATATAAATGGTGCATGTATGCCCATCATTAGAAGTGGGTGGATGAAGGGAGGTATTCTAATGGTGGGCATACCCACCAATCAATCTCTTTTTTTCGTTCAGCCAAGAGGCTGCATGAAAAAAAAAAGATTACAATATATGTCCAGTATGTTGCTGGACTTTGAATGGTTATACCAGAATGATGCCTGCAGGTTTAGGTATCATCTTGGTATCATTCTTTTCAGCCAGTGATCGGCTTTCATGTAAAAGCAATTCTAGCGGGTAATTAGCCTCTAGACTGCTTTTACAAGCAGTGGGAGGGAATGTCCCCCCTCCCGGATATAAACCGCGCCATTGGGAAATTGGGAAAGCATTTTATCACACCAATCTTGGTGTGGTCAGATGCTTTGAGGGCAGAGGAAAGATCTAGGGTCTAATAGACCCCAATTTTTTCAAAAAAAGAGTACCTGTCACTGCCTATTGCTATCATAGGGGATATTTACATTCCCTGAGATAACAATAAAAATCATAACAAAGAAAAAAAATGGAAGGAACAGTTTAAAAATAAAATAAAAAAGCTAAATAAATAAAAAAAAAAACAAAAAAAACAAAAAAAAGCACCCCTGCCCCCCCTTCTCTTGCGCAAAGGCGTACACAAGCGTTGGTCTGGCGTCATATGTAAACAGCAATTGCACCATGCATGTGAGGTATCACCGCGAAGGTCAGATCGAGGGCAGTAATTTTAGCAGTAGACCTCCTCCGTGAATCTAATGTGGTATCATGTAAAGGCTTTTAAAGGCTTTTAAAAATGTATGTAGTTTGTCGCCACTGCGTGTTTGTGCGCAATTTTAAAGCATGTCGTGTTTGGTATCCATGTACTCGGCCTAAGATCATATTTTTTATTTCATCAAAAATTTGAGCAATATAGTGTGTTTTAGTGCATTAAAATAAAAAAAAGTGTATTTTTTCCACAAAAAATGCGTTTGAAAAATCGCTGCGCAAATACTGTGTGGAAAAAAAAAATGCAACACCCACCATTTTAATCTGTAGGGCCTTTGCTTTAACATTATATATAGTGTTTGGGGGTTCAACGTAATTTTCTTGCAAAAAAAAAATATGTTTTCATGTAAACAAAAAGTGTCAGAAAGGGCTTTGTCTACAAGTGGTTAGAAGAGTGGGTGACGTGTGACATAGGCTTCTAAATGTTGTGCATAAAATGCCAGGACAGTTCAAACCCCCCCCAAATGACCCCATTTTGGAAAGTAGACACCCCAAGCTATTTGATGAGAGCAATGTTGAGCCCATTAAATATTTTTTTTTTTTTGTCCCAAGAGATTGAATACTGAAAAAAAAAATATATATATTTTTTTTTTACAAAAAGTTGTCACTAAATGATATATTGCTCAAACATGTCATGGGCATATGTGGAAATACACCCCAAAATACATTCTGTTGCTTCTCCTGAGTACGGGGATACCACATGTGTGGGACTTTTTGGGAGCCTAGCTGCATACGGGACCCCAAAAACCAAGCACCGCCTTCAGGCTTTCTAAGGGTGTAATTTTTTTATTTCACTTCTCACTGCCAATCACAGTTTCGGAGGCCATGGAATGCCCAGATGGCATAAAACCCCCCAAAATGACCCCATTTTGGAAAGTAGACACCCCAAGCTATTTGCTGAGAGGTATGGTGAGTATTTTGCAGATCTCGCTTTTTGTCACAAAGTTTTGAAAATTGAAAAAAAGAAAAAAAAAATGTTTTTTTTTTCTTTACTTTCTTCATTTTCAAAAACAAATGAGAGCTGTAAAATACTCACCATGCCTCTCAACAAATAGCTTGGGGTGTCTACTTTCCAAAATGGGGTCATTTGGGGGGGTTTTGTGCTATTTTGGCATTTTATGGCCTTCGAAACGGTGATAGGTAGTGAGGAGTGAAATCAAAAATTTGCACCCTTAGAAATCCTGAAGGCGGTGCTTGGGTTTCGGGGCCCCGTACGCGGCTAGGCTCCCAAAAAGTCCCACACATGTGGTATCCCCATACTCAGGAGAAGCAGCAAAATGTATTTTGGGGTGCAATTCCACATATAACTATGGCATGTGTGAGCAATATATCATTTAGTGACAACTTTTTGAAAAAAAAAAAAATCTTTTTTATTTTTGTCTTTATTCAATCACTTGGGACTAAAAAAAAAAATATTCAATGGGCTCAACATGCCTCTCAGCAAATAGCTTGGGGTGTCTACTTTCCAAAATGGGGTCATTTGGGGGGTTTTGTACTTCTCTGCCATTTTAGCACCTCAAGAAATGAAATAGGCAGTCATAAATTAAAAGCGGTGTAAATTCCAGAAAATGTACTCTAGTTTGTAGACGCTATAACTTTTGCGCAAACCAATAAATATACGCTTATTGGCATTTTTTTTACTAAAGACATGTGGCTGAATACATTTTGGCCCAAATGTTTGACTAAAATTGAGTTTATTAGATTTTTTTTTATAACAAAAAGTAGAAAATCTCTTTTTTTTTTCAAATTTTCGCTCTTTTTCCGTTTATATCGCAAAAAATAAAAATCACAGAGGCAATCAAATACCATCAAAAGAAAGCTCTATTTGTGGGAAGAAAAGGACGCAAATTTCGTTTGGTTACAAAATTGCATGACCGCGCAATTACCAGTTAAAGTAGTGCAGTGCGAAATTGAAAAAAGACCTCTGGTCCTTTGGCTGCCAAATGGTCCGGGGCTGAAGTGGTTAAACAATAGTCAAGGACAACACAAGTAAACACAAAATGCAATTTGTAAATGAAGGTGTTTATTATTAAAGGTGAAAAAAAATCCAAACCATCATGGCCCTGTGTGAAAAAGTGATTGCCCCCTTGTTAAAACATACTATAACTGTGGTTGTCCACACCTGAGTTCAATTTCTCTAGCCACACCAGGCCTGATTATTGCCACACCTGTTCACAATCAAGGCATCACTTAAATAGGAGCTGCTTGACACAGTAAGGTCCACCAGAAGATCCTTAAAAGCTACACATCATGCCGAGACCCAAAGAAATTCAGGAACAATTGAGAAAGAAAGTAATTGAGATCTATCAGTCTGGAAAGGGTTATAAAGCCATTTCCAAAGCTTTGGGAATCCAGCGAACCACAGTGAGAGCCATTATCCACAAATGGCGAAGACATGGAACAGTGGTGAACCTTCCCAGGAGTGGCCGGCCGCCCAAAATTACCCCAAGAGCGCAGCGACGACTTATCCAAGAGGTCACAAAAGACCCCACAACAACGTCCAAGGAACTGCAGGCCTCACTTGCCTCAGTTAAGGTCAGCGTTCATGCCTCCACCATCAGGAAAAGACTGGGCAAAAATGGCCTGCATGGCAGAGTTCCAAGGAGAAAACCACTGCTGAGCAAAAAGAACATCAAAGCTCGTCTCAATTTCTCCACAACACATCTTGATGATCCCCAAGACTTTTGGGACAACATTCTGTGGACCGATGAGACAAAAGTGGAACTCTTTGGAAGGTGTGTGTCCAAGTATATCTGGCGTAGAAGGAACACTGCATTTCAGAAAAAGAACATTATACCAACAGTAAAATATGGTGGTGGTAGTGTGATGGTCTGGGGCTGTTTTGCTGCTTCAGGACCCGGAAGACTTGACGTGATAAAAGGAACTATGAATTCTGCTGTCTACCAAGAGATCCTGAAGGAGAATGTCCGACCATCTGTTCGTGTACTCAAGCTGAAACGAACTTGGGTTCTGCAGCAGGACAATGATCCTAAACACACCAGCAAGTCCACCACCGAATGGCTGAAGAAAAACAAAATGAAGACTTTGGAGTGGCCTAGCCAAAGTCCAGACCTGAATCCTATTGAGATGTTGTGGTATGACCTTAAAAAGGCCGTTCATGCTCGAAAACCCTCTAATGTAACTGAATTAGGACAATTCTGCAAAGATGAGTGGGCCAAAATTCCTCCAGGACGCTGTAAAAGCCTCATTGCACGTTATCGCAAACGCTTGGTTGCAGTTGTTGCTGCTAAGGGTGGCCCAACCAGTTATTAGGTTTAGGGGGCAATCACTTTTTCACACAGGGCCATGATGGTTTGGATTTTTTTTCACCTTTAATAATAAATACCTTCATTTACAAATTGCATTTTGTGTTTACTTGTGTTGTCCTTGACTATTGTTTAAATTGGTTTGATGTTCCGAAACACTTAAGTGTGACAAACATGCAAAGGAACAGGAAATGAGGAAGGGGGCAAACACTTTTTCACACCACTGTACTTGAGTATAGGCCGTCCTGAGTATAAGCCGAGGCCCCTAATTCACCACAAAAAATGGGAAAACTGCATTGACCCGTGTATAAGCCGAGGGTACAAAATGCAGCAGCTACTGTAAGTGGAAAAGAGGGCCAGCAATGCCCATCTGCAGCTGCATGTCCCCTGTACAGACCCCCCCGTGTCCCCATTGCAGCCTACCTGTGCCGATCTGCGGGTCATGTGCCCTCCGTCCTGTGCCCTCCGTCCTGTGCCCTCTGCCATCTGCCATCGGTCTTCGGTCTTCGCTCTGTCCCCGCTCTGTCAGCGTGTACGGCGCCATTGTAAAATTAAAAAGCCGCGCCTCCTCCTCGTCCTCGTCCGTGATAGGAGGAACGCTGTTTTCCCAGCAGTCAGTGTGCAGTGTTCCGCCTATCACGGATATTCTCTCATCCTCGTCCATGAGGTGAGAATGACAGGACATCCGTGATAGGCGGAACACTGTATTGCTGGGAAAATTAGTGTCCGCCTATCACGAACGGGCGGGAGGAGGCGGCGCGGCTTTTTAAAAAAAAAAACTGCCGTCTGTCTGCATGACAAGCTGTTCATGTAGGCAGACGGCGGTGACTCGAATATAAGCCGAGGGGGGGACTTTCAGCCCTAAAAAATGGGCTGAAAATCTCGGCTTATATTCGAGTATATACGGTATTTGCATAACACGGGGAATATTTCACCGTTGACTAACATACTTCCTCGTTTTGGTTGGGTTGGTACCTATGAAGGGGTTTTTATTACATGGGTTATCTGCATTCTCTTCCTGTTTACAGTAATATATGTTCCCTTTATAAAAGTTATAATTATTAATAATGTATATTGCTCCAACAATTTGCACAGCGTTTGTTCAGATTTTGGAACGCTAGAAAATAAAGACGTACTTAAAAGGTACCTACTTATAAATTCAGAGATTCGTTTTTGAGGCTGAGCCTAAAACGGAAGGTGGAGGAGCGCAAAGTCTCTAACATCCACCAGCTCCGTGATGTCGTCATGGAGGAGGGGAAGAGGACTCCAGTGGCAACCTGTGAAGCTCTGGTGACCTCCATGCCCAAGAGGGTTAAGGCAGTGCTGGAAAATAATGGCGGCCACACAAAATATTGACACTTTGGGCCCAATTTGGACATTTTCACTTAGGGGTGTACTCACTTTTGTTGCCAGCGGTTTAGACATTAATAGCTGTGTGTTGAGTTATTTTGAGGGGACAGCAAATTTACACTGTTATACAAGCTGTACACTCACTACTTTACATTGTAGCAAAGTGTCATTTCTTCAGTGTTGTCACATGAAAAGATATTTACAAAAAAATGGTGTATTCACTTTTGTGAGATACTGTATTTATATAAAATTTTGAGTTGGATTGGGCTAATTTCCCCCATTCCGCTGCTTCTAACCCCCCCCCCCCCCCCAAGTCCTGTTCCCATTTTACTATATAAGGCAGTTTGGTAGGACTTGTTTTATGTGGTATTGTGTATATCTTAAAGTGGAAGTAAACCCATCGATCTAACAGTTTGAAAAAACAGTTACATTCCCGGCATGCCAGAAATGCTAACTGTCACATTGGTTGTACTCCCAACCGAACTGTCAAACCATCCAATGTCTGGTGTCATAACTGATCACATGTGCAGCTTCATGGCAGTTAAAGATTAAACGGAGGCCAAGATGGCAGCTTCCTTGGCTGAAAACGATAGGAGGGTGTACTTCCACTTTAAATAATTGACCAGTATGCTTAAGTGGAGTTCCACCCACTTTTACAACTCTTCAGCATTCCTCACCAAAGTGTGCACTGTAAACGAATTGGATATATTTTTATTTTTTTTCTCAGCACCTACTGTATATCTGCTGTATTCATTGTTCACTTCCTCCTCCCTGGCCGCGGCCCATCGCATCATGTCCTGTTTGCAATGCCTCCTGGGAAGGGGCGGCAACTTCCTCTGACACTGCCGTTGCTATGGAAACCTGACCTGAAACCTATTACACTGCTTATGTTGCACTGAGCATGTGCGAGATCTGCAAGGATGAGATCCAGGAAGAAATACAGTCTGGCTTCAGATGCCCACACTTAAGATGGGCAACGGCCTGCTGTAAGTTTATAAAATAACAAACTACTGCTATAAACTAACAAAACAGACCTTAGTTTACAGACTAACTTTACTAGAATACATTAGGCTTGTGTATTATAGGGGTATTTTTATTTAAAAAGTATAATTTCGGCCGGAACACCGCTTTATCTATAGCTCTACACAACAACTTGTGTCATTTCTTCAGTGTTGTCACATGAAAAGATATAATAAAATATTTACAAAAATGTGAGGGGTGTACTCACTTTTGTGAGACACTGCATAATGGATGGGGGAATCCATAGGAAAAAACACATTTGGAATCCTACTTTAATATAAAAATGTATAAAAACAATGTATTGATATAAAGCCAACATGCTCAAACCTACGCAATGCATTTGTTATTTTGTATGTAGAAGGTTCCTAAAGGATGAACTGTCTGTGCTGCAAACCCGATTCTGTCTTTCAAATCTCTATTTCAAATGAATTGTTCAATGTGCAAAAATGATAACCTGAATGGCTGCAATAGTAGACATGAACTTGATTTTAAATTTAGAAAAATATGGTTATGAGATCCAATGGCGCTAAAAAAAAGTGTCGTGGATGAGACAAATTTGTCTCATTCAAGTTACTGTTTGAGAGACGTCATTTTGCCATGTTTACGTGGGCGAGTGTCTTTACTGTCATATTAGACTATAATGGGCACTGCTGTCTTTGAAGATCCCTTGTGACGAAGCCGGAATAAATAGCTGGTGTGTATCATGCCTAATTACAGAAGAACAATTCTGTCCTCGCACTCATTGATGTTGCACAGAGCGATCTGTCATTGCCCGCTGCCCAGAGTAGGGAGGCATGTCCCCTTCTACGTATGGATGTGCCAACTGGACTATGGAGGCCATACTAACTGCAGAACGCATGGCCATTGTGTGATGGGACCAGGACAAAGTCCATGCCAAAGACTCAAGTGTTGGTGGAAAGCTGGACACTGGTGTAAAAAAAATAATTTGCAGCTCCCTGTGGAACAGGAGAACACAACAGAGGTCATTGTAGTAGTGATGCAAAAGGGACAATCAAGAAGTAAAAACATCAATTGAGTTTAAAGGCCCAGTTGATTTTTATTTGTCTCAGGAGTATCCACAACGTTTCGTGGGCTCTTCAGCCCCCCTTTATCAGGGCTTGTAGTTGAAGAATAAAATACTATATAGCACACTGGATTGGAATGAAGTAGTTAAAAAGAGTGTACTAAAATGTGTAGGAAGGTTTGTTCAAGGTGCCGGTCAGAAGGTCTATGCCAGGGAAGAAGCATTGGGTTTCGTGAAGGTGGTTGTGGTTTCCTTGACCCAGGAAAGCCCAGGCTACTGTGACTGTAAATCTTAACTCCATGTCCATGCCAGGAAAAGAGCATTGTGTACTGTATAGGTGGCTGGGCTTCCATCACCCTGGCAAACCCAGGATATTGTGACCACAAAGTCCAACTCCATACCATTGAAAGAACATTGTGTAATGTGAAGGTGGGCAGGGCTTCCATCACCCATGAAAGCCCAGGATCCTGTGACCATAAAATGTAACTCCATGTCCATGCCAGAGATGGCGCGTTTTGTAATGTGAATGTAGCCAAGACTTTCATCACCCTAGAAAACCCAGGATACTGTGACCGTAAAGCCCAACTCCATATCCACACCATTGAAGGTGCCTTGTGCATGTGAAGGTGGCTGAGGCTTCCATCACCCATGAAAACCCAGGATCCTGTGACCATAAAACCCAACTCCATGTCCATGCCAGAGAAGGAGCATTTTGTAATGTGAAGATGACCAGGACTTCCATCACCCAGGAAAACCCAGATTATTGTGACTCTAAAGCCCAACTCTATGTCCATGCCAGGAAATAGAGAACACAAAGGCCCTAAATCTGTATTTTTTGTTCAGTTTGTACTGTAAAAAGGAGTTATATTACTCTGCTGCTGGACAGCAACTTGTGTTGGAACGTCTGCTATGTTAGTGTCTCAGTACAAAGCCAAAACATAGCAATGAATAGCAATTTCCTGAAATACACTATTTTACCAAAGGTATTGGGACGCCTGCCTTTACAAGCACATGAACATTAATGGCCTCCCAGTCTTAGTCCGTAGGGTTCAATATTGAGTTGGCCCTTTGCAGCTATAACAGCTTCAACTCTTCTGGAAGGCCGTCCACAAGGTTTAGGAGTGTGTCTATGGGAATGCCACGCATGCTTGGAATCGAGCAGAAGAACAGCACTGGCTATTGAACTACATTTTTCTCGGCTCGTCATACGTGTTGTACATCATCGCGTTCTTGACGTTCGGAATTTCCGAGCAACTTTGTGTGACCGTGTGTATGCAAGACAAGTTTGAGCCAACATCCGTTGGAAAAAATCCAATGGATTTTGTTGTCGAAAATCCTATCATGTGTACAGAGCATTACTGTTGTGATCTGCCCAGTGTTCACAGTTTTTGTGGTAATTCCAAAGCCTATCTATCTGAAGTTAGTATGTGTATGCCTTATGTACCTGTTTTTAGTTTGGATATAGCCTTTATTTGATATGACTAGGTCTGGCACTTGCATGATTTGTTACCTGTAACAGTTCAAAATGCAAACATTACTAAGCCCAGAAAAACCACAGGGGGGAAATCTCAAGTGATGTTAGTAAAGATAGATGGGCTGCAGGTTTTCTGGGTATTTATCAACAGGAAATCAAGTAACATCCCCAAATCTCCCCACTGGGGGCGCAGTCAGAAATAAATATAACAGAATTTCATCTGTTACAAACCTATACTTGAGCTCCAGTCTTATGCCCCATACACACGCTCGGATTATCCGAGGACCAGGTCCGTCGGATCATGTCCGTCATACTTTGTCCGATGTTGGTGTTGCATACACACGGTCGGACAAAGTTGTCGGAAAATCCGATCATTCTGAACGTGGTGACGTTTGTTGCCTATGACGGGACTACGTAGAGGCTAGTAGCCAATAGATTTGGTCTTGTAATGTGATCTGAGCATGCGTAGCACTTTGTCCGTCGGACTACGCTACACACGATCGGATTTGGTGTGATCGGACTTTGTTGTCGAAAAATCTATCCAGCAGGAGATAGGACTTTGTCCGTCGGACAATCCGACGTACACTGTCCGATGGTGCCTACACACGGTCGGAATTTACGACAACATTGTCCGATAGGACAGAATCCATCGGATAATCCGACCGTGTGTATGGGGCTTTAGGATTGGATAATGTCATCAGTCTGCTCCAGGCAGGAGGAAGCATTTCCTCAGTCTAATGCCCCGTATGCATCGGAAATTCCAATGGAAAAAGTCCGATCGGATTATGTTGTCGGAAAATCCGATCGTATGTGGGCTCTAGCGGACTTTTTGCGTCGGGATTTCCAACAGAAAAGGTTTGAGAGCAGGACCTAAAATTTTCTGACAACAAAATCCGATCAGACTTTTTCTGATCGTGTGTATAGAATTCCGACGTACAAAGTGCCACGCATGCTCAGAATAAATTTGGGGACGCAAGCTATTGGCTACTGGCCTCTTCGTAGTCCCGTCGTACGTGTTTTACGTCACCGCGTTCTGAATGATCGGATTTTCCGACAACTTTGTGCGACCGTGCGTATGCAAGACAAGTTTCGGACAAAATCCGTCGGAAAAAATCTGTCGGATTTTGTGGTCGGAATGTTCGAACCGTGTGTAAGGCATTACTCTCCCCCAAGGATCAGACTGCAACATTGTAACTTTGAAAAAAGAAAACAAGCAGCTGCACACTGATGACATCACAAAAATCACAACTTTATTTAACGAACAGCCACAAGGATAGTCCCTGCTTAGAGAGCGTCTTAACCAACGCGTTGCATGGTTAACGCGGTAGTAAACTGCAAGGCAAAGTCATAATGTGCTAGTATGCATCACATACTAACACATTATTATTATAAATCATTTATATAGCGCAGACAGTTTACAACTTGAGGGCAGACAGTACACATACACTTTAATACAGGAGGAATCAGAGGGCCCTGCTCGTAAGAGCTTACAATCTAAGAAGGAGGGTCAAGAGATATAAGAGGTAATCATTTTGGGGGATGAGTAATAAACATGAACATCATCCTCCGCTGTAAATGTACAGTTGCTAGGTGGGGCCACATAGGCTTCTCTGAAGAGATGATTTTTCCAGGGTCGTCTGAAAGTGGTTAAAGTAGGAAATAGTTGGGCTGCTTGGGGTAGAGCATTCCAGAGGATGGGAGAGGCTTGGGAGAAGTCCTGGAGGCGAGGGACAAGAGAGCTAGAGTGCAGGAGGTCCTGGGAGGAGTGAAGAGAACAATTTGGTTGGTATTTCGAGACTAGGTTAGTGATGTAACTGGGGGCCCGGTTGTGGATGGCTTTGTAAGTTATTGTTAGTATCTTGAATTTAGTTTGTCGGTTGAGTGGCAGCCAATGGAGGGATTGGCAGAGGGATAACTTACTTTAAAACAAAGCCCTCCAGCGACGCACTGTCACCGCTGACATCGCTTCCATCTTCACCCGGTCTTCCTTCTGGGTTGGCGGGCTCCGGTCCTGCCGGAAAATTGCAAGGGTATGCCATTTCTTCCGAGTGCCTGAGCTTGTAAAACTCACCTGCAGGTTCGCAAGTAAGTATCTCCTAAACGGTGCACATTTAAAGTGGTTGTAAACCCTTACAAACCACTTTGACCTACAGGTAAGCCTAGATTAAGGCTTGCCTGTAGGTCCAAGAAATATCTCCTAAACCTACACGGTTTAGGAGATATTTGCCAAAAGACAGGCACCGCTGTCTACGGCGCATGCCGCGAGTGGCGGCTCCAGTGCGCATGCGTGGGAGTGACGTCATCGCGGCTCCGTCTAATGACAGCGACGGAGCAGCGAAACCCATCAAGAATATGGAAGCTCCGTACACAAGTCGACATCGGTGACATCGCTGGCTCCTGTGTCAGGTAAGTGACACATAATGGACTACTATGCGATGCATAGTAGTCCATTATGCTTTACCTTTGCAGGGAAACAAAGAGGAAGTAAACCCATCAGGGTTTACTTCCTCTTTAACCACTTCAGCCCCGGACCAAATGGCAGCCAAAGGACCAGGCCCCTTTTTGCGATTCGGCACTGTGTCGCTTTAACTGACAATTGCGCGGTCGTGTGACGTGGCTCCCAAACAAAATTGGCGTCCTTTTTTTCCCACAAATAGAGCTTTCTTTTGGTGGTATTTGATCGCCCCTGCGGTTTTTATTTTTTGCGCTATAAACAAAAATAGAGTGACAATTTTGAAAACAATGCAATATTTTTTGCTTTTTGCTATAATAAATATCCCCAAAAAATATATAAAAAAAAACATTTTTTTCCTCAGTTTAGGCCGATACGTATTCTTCTACATATTTTTGGTAAAAAAAAATCGCAATTAGCGATTATTGATTGGTTTGCGCAAAAGTTATAGCGTTTACAAAATAGGGGATAGTTTTATAGCATTTTTTTTAATATTTATTTTTTTTACTAGTAATGGCGGCGATCAGCTATTTTTATTGTGACTGCCACATTATGGCGGACACATCGGACATTTTTGACACATTTTTGGGACCATTGTCATTTATACAGCAATCAATGCTATTTAAATGCATTGATTCCTGTATAAATGACAGTTGTAGTGAAAGAGTTAACCACTAGGGGGTTATGGGCTGTGACGTGTGTGTGTTTTTTTTACATTAGGGGGCGGGGCTGACGTCTGACGTCATTGATCGGCTTTCCCGATGACCGGGAACAGCCAATCAATGACAGGCAGAGTAGGAAGCTCGGGTAGAGGTTTGTTTACACAGACCTCTCCCCGTTCTTCAGCTCCGTGACCCGATCGCGGGACACCAGCGGCGATCGGGTCCACTGGTCCCGCGGCCGGAGTCACGGAGCTCCCGACCACAGGCAGGCAATTGCAAAATCACGTTTATATACGGGATTTTGCCTGCCCGTGCCATTCTGCCGCAGTATATCTGCGTGAGGCGGTCGGGAAGCGGTTAAGAGCTATTTACTGTACCCATAGGTAAACCTTAAGCCAGGTACACACTAACAAAAAAACTAACATCTCCGGTCAGAGCCGCTATTAACCATGCAAGGTTAGTTCATCGATCTCCCCCGCTGAGCCGTTGTGTTCTGGCAGACCCCGCCAGAACACTCCAATCAGTGCTCTCTGCCATTGGCTGAGAGTGTTGATCGGGAGTCGGTCGGCTGCTGGTTTTCCAGCATGCTCATTCAACAGACCGACATACACACGGGCTGAATGTCAACTGTTTTTTTTTTTTTTTTTAACCGTCCGTTGTCTCCCGACATTTGGCCCGTGCGTACGGGGCTTTTTATAGACTTATCTATAGATAAAAATGAACCAAGGGAGTTTACACTTTAATTAATAGACCTCTAGGGTGTGCAGCTGCTTGTTTTTTCTACAGAGCTCTTTTCCGGTCTGGCACTCAACCTTCAGGAGACAGCGGGAGTGTCTTCTTGTCTTCTTGGGAGCGGAGGATGACGGTCATCTTCTGAAATTGTAACTTTGTAGCAGCAGAAGCTTCTCTGGACTGGACATGTCCCAGAATTTATAGGATTGTGTCTTCTCCAAGACAGAATCTCATTCCAGTAAGTAGATGATGCCTGAAATAATCCCAGTTATAAATAACTGGAATTATGACAAAATGACGTAACATGCTTTAACAATACAACATCATTCGGATTCTAGGTCCACTTTAAACTTTAGTAGCCATCCTGGAGTGACTCACCCTGGGGTCATTGGGTAGATAATCAGTGCTGCCTCTCTGGGCACACGAGTTTGAGGAATCTTATGCAGAGTGCAAATAAGTACTCAGAAGATTTGGTATTAGACCGGTGTAATCCTGTCTGTAAAGGGATTTCTTATCTCACTTCTTTCACTCTTATTTCCCTGGCTCAGTGGATGTCGGTGAGAATTTCTCAGCCTGGAAAATGAAGGTGTAATAAGACCATCGATTTAATCTAGCCAATTCTCATTTTCTAGGCTCAGAACGTGACCTTCAGAGGATAGAAGTGTTGTGTTCTCCTTATCCCCCAATTAATCTCACTTAAGGTTCTGATACTGGATTTCCTAGAGTGCGGGGGAGTAGATGGATGCCACAGTAAAGCCAGAAGATGCAGGGCAATGGGTAACGGTGAGCCGATTGGTTTGAAAGTAGGGTAAATCCGCCAACTGCAAATGTTTTAATTCCCCTTATTATTTGCATAAAGATTAGGTCAGTCATACACTTCACAGATGGCAGTTACCTGGATGTCTATTCATGTGATTGTCTGGTGATATTACAGATGCATGTGAAGATATTTAGGCAAATTAAAAAAATGGCAATTTTGTGATCTTCTGGCTTTGAACATCACTGATTAATAAAAAGATAGACCACGCTCCACCACTACACCAGCATAGAAGACCCCACTCTTCACCACTTCACCAACATACAGTCGATGACCCCACTCTCCACCACTGAACCAACGTGCATGACCCCACTCTCCACCACCGAACCAACGTGCATGACCCCACTCTCCACCACCAAACCAACGTGCATGACCCCACTCTCCACCACCGAACCAACGTGCATGACCCCACTCTCCACCACCGAACCAACGTGCATGACCCCACTCTCCACCACTGAACCAACATGCATGACCCCACTTTCCACCACCAAACCAACGTGCATGACCCCACTCTCCACCACCGAACCAACGTGCATGACCCCACTCTCCACCACCGAACCAACGTGCATGACCCCACTCTCCACCACCGAACCAACGTGCATGACCCCACTCTCCACCACCGAACCAACGTGCATGACCCCACTCTCCACCACCTAACCAACGTGCATGACCCCACTCTCCACCACCGAACCAACGTGCATGACCCCACCACTGGACCAACATGCATGACCCCACTTTCCACCGCCAAACCAACGTGCATGACCCCACTCTCCACCACTGAACCAACGTGCATGACCCCACTCTCCACCACCGAACCAACGTGCATGACCCCACTCTCCACCACCGAACCAACGTGCATGACCCCACTCTCCACCACCGAACCAACGTGCATGACCCCACTCTCCACCACCGAACCAACGTGCATGACCCCACTCCCCACCACTGAACCAACGTGCATGACTCCACTCTCCACCACCGAACCAACGTGCATGACCCCACTCTCCACCACCGAACCAACATGCATGACCCCACTCTCCACCACCGAAACAACGTGCATGACCCCACTCTCCACCACCGAACCAACGTGCATGACCCCACTCTCCACTACGAACCAGCGTGCATGACCACACTCTCCACCACTGAACCAACGTGCATGACCACACTTCCCACCACTGAACCAATGTGCATGACCCCACTCTCCACCACCGAACCAACGTGCATGACCCCACTCTCCACCACCGAACCAACGTGCATGACCCCACTGTCCACCACTTCACCAACATACAGTAGATGACCCCAATCTCCACCATTGAACCAACAAGCATGATCCCACTCTCCACCACCGAACCAACGTGCATGACCACACTGTCCACCACTAAAACAATATGTATGACTCCACTCTTCACCACTACACTAACATAGTTGACCCCACTTTCCACCACTTCACAGACGTACATGATCCTGCTCTTCACCACTGCTCCAACATAATTGACCCCATTCTCCACCACTACTCCAACATACAGTAGATGGCCCTACTCCCCACCACTGAACCAATGTGCATGACCCCACTCTCCACCACTGAACCAACATGCATGACCCCACTCTCCACCACTAAAGCAATATGCATGACCCCACTCTTCACCACTACACTAACACAGTTGACCCCACTTTCTACCACTTCACTGACGTACATGATCCTACTCTCCACCACTGCACCAACATAATTGAACCCATTCTCCATCACTACACCAACATACAGTAGATGACCCTACTCACCACCACTGAACCAACGTGCATGACCCCACTCTTCTCCACTACACCATAACACCAACATAGTTGACCCCACTTTTCACGACTTCTCTGACGTACATGATCCTACTCTCCACCATTGCACCAACATAATTGACCCCATTCTCCACCACTACACCAATATACAGTAGATGACCCCATTCTCCACCACTACAACAACATACAGTAGATTACCCCATTCTCCACCACTACACCACTCTACAACATACCTGACTCAACTCTTCACTACTAAACCAACATACATGACCCCACTCTCCACTACTACACCAACATACATGACCCCACTCTCCACTACTACACCAACATACATGACCCCACTCTCCACTACTACACCAACATACATGACCCCACTCTCCACTACTACACCAACATACATGGCCCCACTCTCCACTACTACACCAACATACATGACCCCACTCTCCACTACTACACCAACATACATGACCCCACTCTCCACTACTACACCAACATACATGACCCCACTCTCCACTACTACACCAACATACATGGCCCCACTCTCCACTACTACACCAACATACATGACCCCGCTCTCCACTACTACACCAACATACATGACCCCGCTCTCCACTACTACACCAACATACATGACCCCCCTCTCCACTACTACACCAACATACATGGCCCCACTCTCCACTACTACACCAACATACATGACCCCACTCTCCACTACTACACCAACATACATGACCCCACTCTCCACTACTACACCAACATACATGACCCCGCTCTCCACTACTACACCAACATACATGACCCCGCTCTCCACTACTACACCAACATACATGACCCCACTCTCCACTACTACACCAACATACATGGCCCCACTCTCCACTACTACACCAACATACATGACCCCACTCTCCACTACTACTCCAAGATACATGACCCCACTCTCCACCACTGAACCAACATAGATGACCCCACTCTCTGCCCCTGCATCAACATGCATGACCATGTTCTCCACCACTACACTAGTTTATTCTTTAAATCATTTTTTGGTCAACAAAAATACACAGAAGCTTCTCTCTTGCAGCCCTTTAAGTTTATAACTAAGCATGAAGCGAACTTTCAGCACCAGCTAAATGAAGGACTTGATTAGACTCACTCTGCATTGTGTAAATATATTGCCTGTATTCGGCTTGATACATTTCCTCCTTGGGACAATAACGTTCTGACGTTTGTTTGATCAAGTGCAGTCAGTACAGTACAATCATACAGTGCGCACTATGTTTAGCCACTTGACTTTATACTTGGAGACAAAAGCCTGGAACAATGTAAACTGTTTCACGCAGTTGCTGCTTCACGAAACACATAAAAACACAACAGTGTTTCCTGATCTTATGTGTTCATCATCACGTACCGGGGAAGTGACGCAGGTTCGCGCTGGTTATGAGGAATTTCACTGGTTTGCAGAAACTAATCTGTCTATTTTATAGTTTTTAAGAGATAATATTTCAATACAATTATTATGAGTATTATTAGTCCAAATGATCATTAAAGTAAAGGTAACATTTATTTTTTCCCCTTTTTGGATAGAGTAAGGGACAGTTATACAGTGCCTTGAAAAAGTATTCATACCCCTTGACATTTTCAACGTTTTGTCATGTTACAACCAAAACCGCACATTTTTATGTGATAGACCAACACAAAGTGGCACATAATTGTGAAGTGGAAGGAAAATTATAAATGATTTTCAAAATTTTGTACAAATAAATATGTGAGCCCCCCGGAGTCAATACTTTGTAGAACCTCCTTTCACTGCAATTACAGCTGCAAGTCTTTTTGGGGATGTCTCTACCAGCTTTGCACATCTAGAGAGGGACATTTTTGCCCATTCTTCTTTGCCAGCTTTGCACATCTAGAGAGGGACATTTTTGCCCATTCTTCTTTGCAAAATAGATCAAGCTCTGTCAGATAAGAATGGGGAGCGTTTTACTGGTTCAATATTAAACACAGGCTTTGAAAATGACAGCTGAAAGCTGATTGCTTGCTTTGGTCAACAATAAATTAGCCGTTTATCATGGTTTATATACATCAGTGATTTAACTTACATGTACCTTTAGTCTCTGTCAGTTCCTAGCAGAGACAGAGCTTAGAAAAGTTATTGTCTTCTTACACGTCAAGAAACTGGAAAAGCATCATCTGGTCTGCAGTTTCCCCGAAAATAAGACCTAGCGTGATTGTCGGTGATGGCTGCAATATAAGCCCTACTCCCCCCCCAAATAAGCCCTACCCTGTTTCCCCAAAAATAAGCCCTACCCTGAAAATAAGACCTAGTAGGTCTTTAACTAGAGCTTATTTGGGGGGTAGGGCTTATATTGCAGCCGTAGTAAGAAGAGCCGGCAACACTGTGATCCTTGAAGTGTCGTTTATTGGTACATCAAAGTGCCAATAAAACAATGAAGCTGACACGTTTCGGCAATAGCCTTAGTCGTAGCTGTTTTTTTGCAGCCATCACCGACAATCACGCTAGGTCTTATTTTCGGGGGAAACAGGGTAGCATGTCTCTTCTGCATTAAGAATCCTGTCTGTTCGCCCATTTTCATTTTGGAGCCTAAAGTTTCACTTTAACCACTTCAGCCCCGGACCAATTGGCAGCCAAAGGACCAGGCCCCTTTTTGCAATTCGGCACTGCGTTGCTTTAACTGACAATTGCGCGGTCCTGCGACGTGGCTCCCAAACAAAATTGGCGTCCTTTTTTTTCCCCACAAATAGAGCTTTCTTTTGGTGGTATTTGATCGCCCCTGCGGTTTTTATTTTTTGCTCTATAAACAAAAATAGAGCGACAATTTTGAAAACAATGCAATATTTTTTGCTTTTTGCTATAATAAATATCCCCAAAAAATATATAAAAAAATTTTTTTTCCTCAGTTTAGGCCGATACGTATTCTTCTACATATTTTTGGATAAAAAAAATCGCAATTAGCGATTATTGATTGGTTTGCGCAAAAGTTATAGCGTTTACAAAATAGGGGATAGTTTTATAGCATTTTTATTAATATTTTTTTTTACTGGTAATGGCGGCGATCAGCGATTATTATTGTCACTGCGACATTATGGCGGACACATCGGATATTTTTGACACATTTTTGGGACCATTGTCATTTATACAGCAATCAATGCTATTTAAATGCACTGATTCCTGTATAAATGACAGTTGTAGTGAAGGGGTTAACCACTAGGGGGAGGGGAGGAGTTATGGGCTCTGACGTGTGTGTTTTTTTACATTAGGGGGCGGGGCTGACGTCTGACGTCATTGATCGGCTTTCCCGATGACCGGGAACAGCCGATCAATGACAGGCAGAGTAGGAAGCGCGGGGAGAGGTTTGTTTGTTTACACAGACCTCTCCCCGTTCTTCAGCTCTGAGACCCGATCGCGGGACACCAGCGGTGATCGGGTCCACTGGTCCCGCGGCCGGGTCATGGAGCTCCCGACCGGGTCGCGAGCGCCCCCATTCTGGCGCAGTATATCTGCGTGAGGCGGTCGGGAAGCGGTTAAGGAGATAAGCTGCCTGTGGATGGTGCCAAGTCGGCAGGTGACCGTACTGTCCAGACAGATTGGGTCT